>JAWQFJ010001162.1:126244-170968 GCA_034096865.1 Theodoxus fluviatilis
CCGTACTTGGCCATGATCTTCCACAGGCCCTCTCTACTAACGGTGTCAAACGCCTTGGTCAGGTCAACATAGGTGGAGAACAAGTCGGAGTTCTGCTCCTGACATTTCTCTTGCAGCTGCCTGGCAGCGAACACCATGTCGATGGTTCCTCGTTCTTTTCGGAATCCACACTGACTTTCAGGCAGGAGTCCTTGGTCAAGGTGGGCTGTGAGGCGGTTGAGCAGGATTCTGGCAAGGATCTTTCCTGCGATAGAAAGCAGTGATATGCCTCTATGGTTGTCACAAGCCTGTCTATTTCCTTTTCGCTTATAGAGATGTATAATGGAGGCATCTTTGAAATCCTGCGGAATCGTCTCTTGCTCCCACGTCAAGAGAAACAGCTGGTGGAGCCTTTCAGTCAGGGCTGTTCCCCCCTCCTTGTAGACCTCAGCTGGTATGGCATCTGAACCAGGTGCTTTGCCACTGGAGAGAAGACAAATTGCTTTCTGGGTCTCAAGCAAGGATGGGGGGTCATCCAGTGCTTCGTTGGTGGGCACTTGTGGGAGACGATTGATGGCTTCTTCGTTGATTGTCGAAGGGCGATTTAGGATGTTGTCGAAATGTTCGGCCCACCTCTCCAAGATCTTCTCTTTGTCTGTGATGAGTATGTTACCGTCTGCGCTGAGGAGGGGGTTTGATCCTGAGGACGTGGAGCCATACACTTCTTTCAAGGCGTTGTAGAAGTTCTTATAGTCATGCCTGTCTGCATATCCTTGGATCTCGTCGGCTTTGTTGCTGAGCCAATTGTCCTGCATCTGACGGAGCTTTTGCTGTACAGTTCTGCGTATGTTGTAGAACGCATCTCTCCTTGCCGTGGACTTGGGGTAATTGAGGCAAGCTTGGTGGAGGTGGTGTTTCTCATCCAGTAACTGCTTGATGTCTTCGCAGTTCTCATCAAACCAGTCCTTGTGTTTCCTGGTCTGGGGCCCCAGGGTCTCTGTAGCTGTGGTGTAAATCAGCTCTCTGAGTGATGCCCAATTTGCCTCTACATTCTGGTTGTCCGGAGAGGTGGATTTCAAGCGCTCTTCCAGAGCCATAACAACCGCAACAAATCGGTTAAAATGCTGTGGCAGGGCTTCCTACTTAATGAAAAACTTGACAGAAACACAAAGACATCTGATCACAGCTGTAACTCAATAGAAACCTTTAAAATAAATTTAATTTTACTCACAATAAACTGTGACAATCTGATCAACAGTGGAATCCATTGCCACAAAGACTCGCCGGAAGTGAGCTACTCAGTCAGTCGAGAGGCTGACCTTTGGCAGAACTCTCTAATGGGCTGAAAGAGCCCGTGACCTAAAGACGCGCATCCATTTAGATACAGGTCCGTGGTTCAACATTACACCAAAGATTCTCTCTCTCTCTCTCTCTCTCTCTCTCTCTCTCTCTCTCTCTCTCTCTCTGTCTGTCTGTCTGTCTGTCTGTCTGTCTGTCTGTCTGTCTGTCTGTCTGTCTGTCTGTCTGTCTGTCTGTCTGTCTGTCTGTCTGTCTGTCTGTCTGTCTGTCTGTCTGTCTGTCTGTCTGTCTGTCTGTCTGTCTGTCTCTCTCCCTCTCTCTCTCTCTCTGAGGCACGACGGCAACCGAGGAACACGATGGACAGGACGGACAGACCGCACACCCGTTCCTACGCCAGAGCCGCAGCCAGCGACCACACTGCCAGATAGGAAGCAGGCCGAAGCCCAGCCAACTGCCCCGAGGTCTGTGCCGAGTCTGTCTCTGGTTCCAATTCCTTTTTTTTGTTATCATGGAACGTAGATGGATTATGGTCCAAATTTGATGATCCGGACTTTATCAGTAATTTGGAGAAGTTTTCTTTTGTTTGTCTCTGCGAAACGTTCACCCAGTATTTTGATCCTGCTTTGTGTTTAGCGTCTTTCGATGCGTACATTGCCCCTGCAAAAAAGTTGTCAGCTCGAGGAAGGCCCTCAGGAGGGGTTCTTTGTTTAGTAAAGAAAAAGCTGCGAAAGTATATTAGCCAAATACATTGTTCTTTTGATAACATCGTGGTTTTTAAAATGCAAAGGTCACTGTTCCGTATGGATAAGGATATCTTGGTTTTTTGTACGTATGTACCACCCTCTGGCTCCCCATACTATGAAACTGCGGACGATTCGAATGGTATACGACTACTAGAGAAATGCGTGCTAGATATCTGTAGTAAGCACGATGATTGTGCACTTTTGCTGTGTGGAGACTTTAACGCTAGAACAGCGAATTATAACACAATTGACTGTGAAACATTTTTGATGTTAGAACAGATATTCTGGCGGAGACGCGATCTTCCAGTGACCACGTCGTTAACAAATATGGTCATTCTTTGCTGTCCTTCTGTAATGCCTTTGTTTTGTCCAATTTGAATGGCTCGGTAGACGGACCACTATCGGGTATGTTTACATTTGTCTCATCGAGCGGAAGCAGTGTTATAGACTACTTCATAGTCTCTAGGGATTTGCACAAACTGTGTCGGTCTTTTAATATTGTAGAGACTGTTGTCTCTCCCCATATGTGCTTAGAATTGTGTTTGTGCGCCTGTATATCCAGCCCCTGTAATGAAAATCCTGCATTGTCATACAGTTGGATTGCCTGGGATGAAGTTTTTGTGGATGAATATGTGGAAAATTATGATAGGATTATGAGAGATGACAAAGTTGATGAGTACATGTTGGGTCCATCAATTAATGTGGATGTTGCGACAGATACTTTGACCTCATGCTATGTACACGCGGCAGATTTTATGCGGAAAACTGTACACAGACAACGGAGAAATTGTAACTCGGAATTGCGGTGGTTTGACAAAGAGTGCCATATAGCTAGGAAAAAGAGCAGAAAATTGTTGCGGAGATACTTACATTCTCGACAGACTGAAGATAGATTTCGGTATTTGAAAAGCAGGCAGGAGTACAAACATTTAGTTAGGACAAAGAAGCAAGCATTTGCAGATTTCTTGAATTCCTTTTTAAACAATAATATCAATGATAGTGTCAATTTTTGGAAAGCATGTAGACGAATATCATGTAAGACATACGTGGAGAATAACATATCGATGGAAGCATGGCACACACATTTTGCTAATTTATTTGCAGTTCAGTGTGCTTCCAGAACCGACTTTGTTCATCAATATCCAATTCCTGTGCTTGATGATTATTGCATGCTTAATGCTCCTATAACTACCAGTGAAATCACTAATGCGTTGGCTCAATTAAAAACTGGTAAAGCGTGCGGCCCAGATGAAATTATCGGTGAAATGCTGAAATCCGCAAATTCCTGCTTGACTCACTTGTTACGGCTGTTTAATGAAATTTTTTATAAAGGGGCTTTCCCCATATCCTGGTCTAAATCATTTATTGTACCATTATTCAAATGTGGTGACAAAGAGTCACCTGACAATTATCGTGGCATTGCATTGACCAGTGTTTTTGGTAAGGTGTTTGCTCATATATTGAATGACAGATTACAAAACTGGGCAGATGAACATAGACTGTTGCGAGAAGAACAGGCGGGCTTTAGGAAGGGATATTCCACTGTGGACAACATGTTTGTTTTGTGTAACATCATTAAGAAGCGTCTAGTTGCACGTAAGAAATTGTACTTGGGGTTTATCGATTTTAAAAAGGCATTCGACACGGTCAATAGGCAGGTTTTGTGGTCAATACTGGAAAGGAATGGAATTAGGGGGAAATTACTGCATGCTTTGAAGGAAATGTACAAATCCGTGCAGTATTGCGTAAGAGGAAGTCGGGGTCAAGGTCAATCTCAGTTTTTCGACAGTTTTGTGGGGTTGAAGCAGGGCTGTAAATTAAGTCCACTTTTGTTCTCATACTTAATTAACTCTCTTGCTGACGAGGTCATTGACAACGCTAAACACGGTATCCAGCTCATACCAAACACGCCAGACATATGTATTCTTTTGTTTGCGGATGATATAGTTCTTTTGTCTGACACTGTGATTGGCCTGCAGAACCAGCTCAACGTCCTTAAAAAGGCTGCAGATAGACTGGGACTAGTGGTGAATATCCAGAAGTCGAAAGTGATGATAAATCGACTAGGGGGTTATGTGGCAACCCATGAAAAGTGGTACTTGGGTGATGAACAGTTAGAGATTGTAAACGAGTACAAGTACTTGGGAAATGTGATAACAACCAAACTAGCATCCAGTAGTACTCAAGTCGATCTTGCAAACAGAGCAAAGGCAGGACTTGCTCTACTACATAGATCACTAAAGAAAATCCCGCACATTACTCCCGATGTATATTTCAAATTGTTCGATGCTCAGATCCAACCAATTTTGCGGTATGGAGCTGAGATCCTTTCACTTTCAAGCACCTTCTATCTGGAATGCTCTGCCGTCATCTCTCCGTGGCATCACTTCTCTTCCTTCCTTCAAATCTAACCTCAAGACTCATTTTTTCCGTAAAGCTTTTTCAGTGTAGTGCCCCTAGGGCCTGACTGCTTCCTGAGAACCGTTAGTGCATTGTACATATCTGTATAAACTGTTTTTTTTTCGTCTGTATGAATGTTGACTGAATGTCTGGTTTGTGTTGCTGTGCTGTTTTATATCATCTGCTTTTCATCTTTGTCTCTCTTACCTTGATGTATATTACTTTCATTTACATTCTTATTGTCTTTTTATTTCTTTTTTTTTAAAGGCGCTTTGAGTCTCACTGTGTGGGAGTATTGCGCGGTATAAAAGTGATTTTTTATTATTATTATTATTATTATTATTATTATTATTATTATTATTATTATTATTATTATTATTATTATTATTATTATTATTAAGTGTGGGGTATTGACGAATGTAGCAAAATAGAAAGTGTCCACTTGTTAGCCTTAAAATATTTCTTGAATGTTTCATCTCGTACCCCAAATATGATGGCTTATGGCGAGACGGGTCGTTATCCTTTATATGTGAATGCCATAATTAGGTGTGTAAAATACTGGTTGAAAATCATGAGTATGGAGGAATACAGACTTCCTCGTCGAGTATATGAGATGATGCAACGTAGCGGACATGTTTCATCATGGTCTTCTGGTATCAAGAAAATTTTAATCGAACATGATTTTGGACACGCATGGGATCGACAAACTGTTGCAAACGAGCTCTCATTTCTGAATATGCTAAAAGAAAAGTTAGTGAATAAGTTTCGTCGGGAATGGCGAACAAATCTAGAAGAAAGTAGTAGATTTGTATTGTACAGGGAGATAAAAAATGTACTCAAGCCAGAATGTTATCTGCATGCCATTGACAAGAAGGCATTCAAGAATGTATACGCGCGCTTTCGTATGGGTATTAGCGATTTGTTTACTCATAGATTCAGATACAGTTCTGGGCCATCACAAACCCTCTGACCATTATGTAGAGAGAAAGATGAGGATGAAATTCACTTTGTTTTGGAATGTCCTACTTTATCTGATATTCGTCAGCAATATATCATGGTATGTCTTGAAGGAAGCCCTCGGAATGATCTTGTCACCCTGTTTTCAGCAGAGAGTCCATCTGTGGTCAGACCAGTAAGTGTTTTCTTGCTGAAGGCTTTCAAGAGAAGATCCGAGGCACTAGACTCTGTCGAGTCTGACAGTTTCTACTTTGATTAGCTAGTTATTGGTAACACTGTCTCGGGACAGTAATTGATTTGAAATTGTAATATAATTGTGCTACGAGATACTGTAAACTCCTTTGAAATGGGCCGGTGGCCTGATCAAATAAACTTTTCGTTCGTTCGTTCTCTCTCTCTCTCTCTCTCTCTCTCTCTGTCTCTGTCTCTCTCTCTCTCTCTCTCTCTCTCTCTCTCTCTCTCTCTCTCTCTCTCTCTCTCTCTCTCTCTCTCTCTCTCTCTCTCTGTCTCTGTCTCTGTCTGTCTGTCTGTCTGTCTGTCTGTCTGTCTGTCTGTCTGTCTGTCTGTCTGTCTGTCTGTCTGTCTGTCTGTCTGTCTCTCTCTTGTCTCTCTCTTCTCTCTCTCTCTCTCTCTCTCTCTCTCTCTCTTTCTCTCTCTCTCTCTCAAAATGCATTACTATCGTAGCCTTTCCTACGGAGGGTTACAAAATGATTTAAAGGCTGTAGGGGAGAGCGGGGCTGGTTGTAACATTTTTTAAATTACGACTCATCACACATTACATGCTTAACATTTAAGCAACTTTAATCAATCAATCAAAACTAAAAACATTCGTTTTAACGTTGAAACTGAAACAATTGTTCAAATCTGCACCGTTTGTCTCCAAGGTGAACAAAACTGACGTAACCCTACTTGTTACAACTTGCCCCACATGTGGGGTAAGTTGTAACAAGTCGTGGGGCTGGTTTTAACACAATGATATTGGACATAAAAAAGATTTAATGGTATTCCACGGCATGTACTCGCACAAACAAAGCAAACACAAGTGTAAATGTGCCAGTGACATAATCAGCACATCAATCTGAGTCATCTGAATCACAGTTTTGACAGATGTAACTGGGTTTTTTCTGTGTACATTCTTCATGAGACCAATTCTTGCACCTCGCACACTGAACCCATTTTTCGTTTGGCATGCTGTTTGAATAGGGTTCACAACAAACCAAACAAAAATCCTCCTCAGAGTCTGTGGAAACAGAGTCAGAATTTTGTAGCTTAATGTTTTTCTCGACTTTTCTTTCCCTTTCTGTTTCGGCAGTGTGTTTCAACCTCCTGTTTTAATAGGTGCACGTTTTCTGTTAGTTTTTTCCCCGGGCTCAGCTTGTTCTTTTCTGGGGTGTCGGTTAAAATTGCTGTCTGTCTACGTTTCCTTCCTCGTGATCCGACCTGCCTTGGAGCTGCTTTGGGGAAAGGCCTCACTTGTTGCGGGGAGAAGTCGTCACCAGCGTTCAAGGGAAGCTCTGTTGCCTCTATGGAGTTCAGCTGGGTGTCTGGTGCAGATGTTGGCTTCTGAACAGGCACAACTGCATCATAGTGAGCCCCCGCCTGTTCCCCAGAAAACAGGAGATGGACACTGCCAGTAGAAGTGGCTCCAGGTCGACCAGGGTTCAACACCGTCTCCATGTCTGACCTGGTGAATGACTGCACTGATGCCAAATGCATTGGACAATGCGGACACTATTAGATCTGACGTGTCATTGTTGTATTGTTTATCTGCGATGTATCTCTGTAGCTCTTCCTCTAAATTTGTGCCTTTACTGCCAAACTGTTCATACAAAAACTTGTGGTCCTGCACTTCTTTTGTTAACTTTACACAGAGATCATCGGTAGAGAGGACTGCAATTCCTTCTGACTCCAAGCATGTCTGAAAAGCGTAAAGAAGACAATGCCCATCCCCACGCACCCTTTTCACCTTGTTCTTTTCCAAAAGGTATCTGTCCATTGGATTCTGAATGTCTGTTCTGTTCGTTGGTTGGGACCCTCGCTGAGTCATCTGCCCATCTGTAGTAGCCAAGCCTATAGCTTGCATCTGTTGAAGTGGCTGTGCTGCTGGGTTTGATACCAAGTCTTCAGAAGTGCTCCCAGAAGGTTCGGAGTCCTTGGGGGCAGGCCTGTCAGTCACTGCAGATGGTTGGAACTCCACATCTTGGAATATGTCAGGATCATTTGGGCAGATGCCAGACACTCTGAACCCGTTCATGATGTTAGTGGGTACGGCTGCCCGTGGCCATGCATCACGAATCTGCCCTGGGAGGTCAAAGATAGTCATGCACTTTTGGTCGTAACACAAGTGGGGCTGGTTGTAACATGTTACAACTAACCCCTTCCGGTGTGTTACAACTAGCCCCATCCCACTGTTGATCACCGGCTCTAACCCAGCAGCCAACACAGGAAACGAGAAGCAGATTTTGATGGTATGATAACATTGAAAAAGCAACAAGCTTTCTTGAACCGTTTCTGGCAGTATTCTAAGCATTAGTGATTTAGAGATACAAGATAATCTTTACAAATTGCAAAAAGTTACTCACCTGTCTGAATTTCGAACTCTTTGATCCCATTCACACATGCGTGGATTTCATACCGCCATTTTTTCTTGGGAAATGGCAAATGGGTAAAGGGAGGCAGCTGTCTCAGTCTCAGCAGAAAACTCATAAACAGTGAGGAGTAATTTACCTTGTTACTTCCAACCCGTGTTACTTTTAACCCCGCTCTCCCCTACATATCGATTACGTGTAAAGTATACATTTTTTCTAAATTCGAATGTACATAGCATGTATGTTTTCAAATTGTCTGATGGGCCGTCACTGCAATAAAGCAAGCAAGCATGCAAGCAAGCATGCAAGCAAGCAAGCAAGCAACCAATCAATCAACCAATCAATCAATCAATCTCTCACTCATCTCTCTCTCTCTCTCTCTCTCTCTCTCTCTCTCTCAGGCCTCTATCACTCGCCCCCTGGCCCTCGTTCAGGCTGGTTGTGTTCGAATCGAGCTCTGCGTTAGACAACCGAACACCCTAGACTTGTACCGTGTACTGGGACATCATGTTAGAAGAGAAGCTGCCTAACATCCTACGCTGTGCGGTGAGCGAACTTTTTGAGTCTTATTGTTTGGATAATTGGAACATTGACTCACATTCTGATTTTACCACTGTAATATTGATGTGGGAAGTCCATTCGTGCGGCATGGTCGCCATGCGTTCATCATTTTTTCCTCGCCAAAATCGGAAATCCCCGTCAAAGAAGCAGCAAGACTACAGGCGTCAGGAGCTGTTCAGAAGCAAAGGCAGGGAAAATTATAAACATAACAAGTCCACAGAAGATCAGCTGAAGCCTTTTCCTCATCTGACACCCCTGTCCTCTCGGGAAATGGAACTGCCTGAAGCAGCGTGTGAGCCTGATGTGTTCCATGACGCACCTTCGATACATGAAAGTTTTGAAGTGAAACCTATGATGTCCGAAGCTACTCCTGAAACCATTCTACTCCGCTAGAGACTTCGCCTGCCGGCGAAACAGTCTCTAGCACAGTTGACATCACGTGATGGAAGGATTTCACCCGAAAAATTCAAATGAGGGTCACAGGAGAGGCTTCTGGGATAGCCGATCTGCTCCCTGACATACGCCGTTAAAGTAGTTCCAAGACTATTTCGCACAAAACTCATAACTTATAACAAGTGTTTATACGATAACATAAAAGGTTTGTGTAGAAATGGAAATAAGTTTTGACATCTGAATGAGCTCTGGAAAAAGTGGAGAAAAAAATAGTATCAAAACGAACTATTTTTGGCGAAATGCTGTAATGCAAAGGGTCAATTATATTACTCATTCATTGTGAAACTGTGCCAGAGTCACTACTGACTCTGGTTCACAGAATGCTCTTGAAACATCACCCTCAATGGGCCAGACAGCATGCGCAGCACATGCGAATCCTTTGCATCAGCAGACCAAGTTCTCGAGCACAAGACGGCGGACTCAGAGCCAATAAAACATGTTTCATCTGTGATCCCAAGACACGATAAACACGTGCAGTGTGCCTTGGACGGAGCCATGTACATGGAGACTAATGACATGAACAAAGCGCTGAGGCAACTGAGCAAAGTGCTGAGGCAACTGAGTAGAGGAAGGAACACACCTGAATGAGTAGATTCCTGGCAGGAGCGGATCAGTTCATTTTTCGGTGTGTGTGTGTGGGTGTGTGTGTGTGTGTGTGTGTGTGTGTGTGTGTGTGTGTGTGTGTGTGTATTTCCAAACTTTTTTAAGAGCGGGTGGGTGGGGTGGGGGTGTTAAAGGACTCAACCGAAACGTGATAGCGGGGCGGGGGGTGGGGGTGGGGGGTTTCAGTGCTCAACCAAACGTGAAAGCGGGGGGGGGGGGGGGTGAAGATCGACCCTATATGAGCGCTTGAAGCTCTGCCGAAACGTGAAAGCGGGGGGGGGGGGGGGGGGGGGGGGTTGTGTGTGAAGATCGACCCTATATGAGCGCTTGGAGCTCAGCCGATACGTGAAAACGGGGGGGGGGGGGGGGGGGGGGAGTTTTCACTGCAAAATGTTCCAATCCGGCGCATGCTGATGGTGATCATTACCACTTTCAGGCAGCACATTTTGTTGCTAATAAAAAAAATTAAAAAAAATATATATATATATATATATATTTTCTTTCTGCTGGAGGGGGGGGGGGGGTGTTCCGGAAACCCCGGAAACACCCCCCCCCCCCCCCTCGTCCGTCCCTGCCTGGTGTGACGGATGTGCTGAACCTCTGCGTTCGTGCAAAGAGTGTTCAAAGTGCACACGAGTGTCCCGGTCTTCCTCCTGCTCCTCTTCCTCCTGCTCCTTTTCCTCCTCCTGCTTCTCGTCTTCCTGCATCTCCTCCTATTTCCTTTAGAACTCTCTGTCAGACTGATGTTGAGATTCTAGAGTGTACGGAATCGTCGCTCGTGTGATCTGTTCTGATGGTTCAACGAAAATTTGGCGGGGGTGGGGGGTGGGGTGGGAGTGGGGGGTGGGGGGGTGGGGGATGGGGGACGGGAAGAGGGCGGGGAGAGAGAGATGTTTATTGGTGTAAGCAGTTGTATATTCACGTACTTTCAGGTCGGCATTATGTAGTGTCCTGAACAACGATCGACTAGTTTGAGTTTTTAAAATTGTGTTATTCCAAAATGCTCCAATGGCAGATTTGACACTACACTGCAACTCTCATGAACTGCTGTGTGTCGTTAGTTTATCCAAGTTGTCATCGAATTGCAGCTCTTTTTCCTTGCTGGTCGAACTGGCAAGAAACCCAGACACGTGTACGCCAGTAAGTGTATACTGGAGTGCAATGATTTGTTGTTTAAAGCACTGGGTTGAAATGTTAGGCTTCAGCTACTGTCGTCGATTCCTGGCCGAAACGTTTTTCAATATTTGTTTAAAGGCGTGTACGTCATCGCCTTCTGGTCAACATCTATAGTATAAACGTTTCAGAATGTAGATCCAGTGAGTAGCGGGGACATTATGGCTATGTTGTACCCTTGTTGATTTACCCCCTTGTTTTCTTGCCTCTTCAGGCAAGTCCCTCACTCTCCATCCCCACCCCGTGTTCCCTAATTCGTCTATGGACTTGTAGTCTGATGAATAAAGCTTCAAAGTTCCGTGCGAGATGCAGTGCCGTGGTTCAATCGCTGGGATGGGAGCTTCAGCAGCAGCAGCAGCAGCAGGCAAAACTCTGGTGGTTGAAGTGTGACCTGATCGAGGGCTTTCACTCACTACACTTTGGAGCAATATCCAGCATACATGTAATCTTTGAATGGTGATCAGTCTAATTCTCACCTTCAGTATGCCTGTCGTACACTGGTCGGGTCCAAAGCAGCTTTCAACTCTGACCATTTCTTTGCACAGCAAACAATGTGTTGAGTCAGCCTCAGTAGATCTGTCATTGCATGATTTCCGTCTAGAACAGCCTGGAATTTTGTCTTCTTCTCTTCTTTCCGTTCCTGCCCACGATCATCAATAGTGATTACTTTGGCACGTGAAATTTTTACAGGTTGAAGAGTCTGGGGAGGTGGGGGGAAAGAGTCTCAGTGGTCCCGTCCTAGCGGGAGGCACGCGACACGAACGTGTCGACAGTGCTGGCCTCAACCACGGCTGGAGGTAGGGCATTCCAGTCCCTTATTGTTCTGGGGAGGAAGGCTGCACTCCGGTACTGCGTTCCGCAGGCGATGAGGCTGAACTGCTGGCTATGACATCGTCGCTGGCGTGGTGGTGGGGGAACCAGCTTTGACTTGATGCCAGGACAGTGGACGATGCTGTGTTTGATCTTATACAGCATCGACAGGCGAGCAAGCTTCCTGCGTTCCTCCAGGGACCGCCACCCAAGGGAGTCCAGCATCTGGCTGACACTTGAAGTGTTATGGTAGCGGTTGCAGACGAAACGGGCAGCACGTCTCTGGACAGCCTCGACCTTGTCGATGTGCTTCTGGGAGTGAGGATCCCATACCGACGAGGCATACTCGAGAGTAGGCCTGACAAAGGCCTTGTATGCCCTTTCTTTGACTGCTCTTGAAGAGATCTTGAGGTTGCGCCGGAGAAAGCCTAGGGTCTGGTTTGCCCTGCTGACGATGCTGTTGATATGGTCGTCCCAGCAGAGGTCATCATGTATGATCACACCCAGGTACCTGGCCGCCCTCACTGTCTCTAGGGTATGTCCGTGAAGCTGGCTTATGAAATATCATCGTTGGAGGAAGACGTCAATGCCCATTGCTTGTGTTTATGATTACAAAAGTGGCAGCAATGAACAGACACACGTTGGCCGTTACACAAGCTGGGTCTCCATACAAATTGTACATCTAATCATTAAAAAATGCAATTGCGGAAGTATAGCATACATGAACTCGAACAATATGTTGTAGCCACCTATCACTTCATCCTGTGTGCCACGAATGCGTGTTCAGTCGCTTTAGAATCCGTTACGTTCATGATGGCAGGGCGGGGAAGCCCATTCGTTCCTGTCAATCTCCTTCTCCACAGAAACTTCCGTCACCAAAAGTGTGGATTTTTCTCATGAGGTCTTAGTCATCCATCAGACACGGGACAATTTCAGTTTTTAGAAACGTAACCAAAATAATTCACTCAATACTTCTTCTGAGTATCTGTAGAGTATGTGAAAAAAAAATCCTAAACACTGATGTCATTTGAATGCAATTATTCCACTATGATAACTGCAACATAAAAACACTTACGTCATTTGAGTGCATTTATTCCACTAGAATTACTACAAGATAAAAAGAGAACATGAACGGGCATATTTTGCCTTTTAGTTTATTGGCATAACCATCCCAATGCACTCAACAAGCTTTACATTGGCTTTATCATGGACATTCATAAACATTTTGAAACAAAGATGCTTTTGTAGTATGCTTCTTCATATCCAAGTGCAAAAACAGGCAAGTAAGTGAGAAGATATGAGCTTAATGCAGTAACAAAAGCAAAATACGAGATGTGGTGGAAACCTGCAAACTTTTTTGTAGACCTTTATGCAAACCTCTTGACAAAGATGGCAAAAGACAACTGCCCTAGTTGTTAATGGTCCTAGGAGTCACTGTCTATTATCGAACGATGCCTAGATAGCCACATGGTAATACAGGCTCTTGCTCTGGGTTAGAATTCTGGCGGAGGTTATGTTTTACCCTCGGTTTGTTTGTAAGTTAGTTATTCGGCACAATAACTCAAAGTTCAACATGGATCCTGATGAAAGTTGGTGCAACGTCAGGGTTTCACCTACGAAACAATCCATTCCAGTTTGGAGGTTATCTGTGATCTTTTTTGGAATTGGAATCATAAAGATAAATATTATTGTGCATCACTTAGTTGATAATGTCAAACTATTGATGACACCGGATCGAGTATGTATTTCCGCATAGAGTCCTCTAGCAGGCGCTAAAATGAACTAAACTTCCTAGCGTTATGCATTGCTAGCAGAGCATCCTGCCTGAATTACGCAGACCACGGAAGAGAAATTGTGGCTTCCTTGGCAGAGGGTTATGCTCTAAGCTCTCTCTAGTTTCATCTGCTTTGCATGCAGATTGGTGTAATTTAGATTTCCAAATAAATGTAATGCATTTGCTATAGCTGTCAGCCTCATCTCAATCAAACTCAAAATGACAATTGGCATGAAAGAAGTGCCCTGACGTACATAAGTATTATATGATGAAATCTTCCTAACAATAGTGATGTCTGAAATTAGACATGCACAAGAAAACTATTATATTAATAAGAAATTCTTAAAAAACTACAAAAATGCAAGAATGTAACATCCAGTAAAAGCAAAATTACACAAATGAGTACAATGACGATTATTACATTGAAAGTGCACATACTGTACATTCATGTGCATGACAAACAAGCTGTATCCTAGCTGTTGACAAAAATGATAAATTGATAGCTTTAAATTGTCTAAAAGACGGTGAACAACAACATGACACACTTTCAAAACAATTCAACCAGTCAACCAAATGAAATAATTTTAGGACAAACTAATCAACCAGTAAACCAACAAATGTTACCATGGGCCAAAAGCACAGTGGTTATGGCACTCAAGTAAGTTGCAGTCACTTCGTAAGCAGTCGCTATGCCTCCAAGTGCTTTCTGGTGCTTAAGGCACTACACTCCCAATACTTCACAGTAATACATTCTTCATTCTAATGGACACAGATAAAGACTCTAAAGGAAAATTTATGAAAACTAGGTGTTAACAAGAAAGGCAAAGCCCATACGACTCACATGCTTGACCTTGACCTTTATATGACCTTGACCTTCAGGTGACCTTCAAGGTCAAGGTCAAACAACTAAACCTACCAATGACATCATACACAAAGAAATGCTTTACACATTTTTCCTACCAAAATACACGTGACCTTGACCCAAGGTCAAGGTCATCCAAGGTCATGCAACACAAAGCTGTTAAGTCAAGACATAGGAAGCACAATGGTGCTTATTGGCACTTTCTACCATGAGATATAGTCACTTTTAGTGGTTCACTACCCCATTTCGGTCACATTTCATAAGGGTCAAAGTGACCTTGACCTTGATGATATGTGACCAAATGTGTCTCATGATGAAAGTATAACATGTGCCCCACATAATTATTAAGTTTGAAACAGTTATCTTCCATAGTTCAGGGTCAAGGTCACTTCAAAATATGTATACAATCCAACTTTGAAGAGCTCCTGTGACCTTGACCTTGAAGCAAGGTCAACCAAACTGGTATCAAAAGATAGGGCTTGCTTTGACCTATATACCACTTGTAGCTAAGGTCGCCATTCTCAATAACGTGGGAGAAAATTGGGAAAATGTGAAAAATGACTGTTTTTGAGACCACATTTATGGCTCCTGTGACCTTGACCTTGAAGCAAGGTCAAGTCACTATGTATGTTTTTTGAGGCCTTGTCATCATACACCATCATGCCACATTTGGTGTTGATAGACTTAATAGTCTCCGAGAAAAATCAAACGTTTAAGTTTTTTACGCCCGGACGGACGGACGGACGGACGGACGGACGGACGGACGACACGGCTGAGTACATAGACTGACTTTTGCTTCGCATGTGAGTCAATAAGAAAACCAGGAATACATGTAGTTTCCTCCGCTGGAATCAGACATTTCAATCTTCTGTGGTTGGGAGAGCCACCTGCACATCTTCAGTCAGTTTTGTCTTCAGTTTCTTCAGGGCCCTGTCAGCACAGCAGACATGCATGCCATTAGAATTAATTAAAGTAAATAAAATTCATTCATGCCCTGCACTATTTTTGCATTCCAATTCAATTGATATTTACTGAGAGATAATGCAATAACGACAACAACCAGTTTTTGCTGTGCCTATACAGAAAAAAAGTACAGTTCTATACACAAATATATCTATGAACTACCACCTCTGAAAGCCACTCAGATTTCCAGAGGATGGAGAAATGTAAGTAGGAGAGTGCAAAATGAGAGTAGAGATAACTGAGTTTGAGATGGGAATTGAAGTATTGTGGATAAGAGATGGGAGATCGATAGAAGAAAGGAAGGCTGCAAGACATACCAAATGCTACTGACTCCTTAAAGAAGAAACATGGTGGAGAACAGATAATTGGTTAAGATGTAGACAATCCCTATGGGTCATGCTCACGACAGGAATTTATCAGGTACCCCAGTTCCCTCACATCCTTGCAGATTTTGTAGCTCTTGTAAACATGTCTTTAATGTTCCCTCAATGAAAGAATGTTCACATTTTTCTCAGGGGATGAACACAAAGCACTCTTCTTTAATTTATTTTTTGCTTGATTTAAAAAAAAAATCTTCAAAGACATCCATGAAAGGGAAAATGCAGTCATGGGCTGCTGAAGTTGATTAATTAAGGACAACCAGTTTAAGACACAAATGAAGAAAGTAGTAGTCAGTCTTGGCTTTGGATACATATGCAGTTGGACAGCATAAGAAAAGGGAGCAAAGAACAGTCTGTTCCATGCCATTTTATCTCTGTCACATTATGTCTCGATTATCATATTGTCCCACGATTAGGGGGAAAGTTTCAAGGATATTTGGTGAGCAATAATTACATACAAATACTAAAAACAATGCCAATGGATGGGGGTGGTGGTGGTGAGTAGTTCATTACTTCCCTTCCCTTTGGACCTTTATATTTTCCAGCAACATAGATAACATTTGCTGTCTCTGCACACTTATTCACATCACTAGCTAATTTACTGATGTCACGATAGCATGCCAAGTTGTTGTGTTGTTCCCTATTGTGGGAAGACATCTGCTGGAGGACATTTATTCCTCAGAAATACTGAACTTTGCAACAGTTCAATGAGATTGTCTGCTAATTCTTTCAGTGGCTCATGCGGAAAAAAAATTGCAACTGGCGATTCGAAGTGTTCGTTTCCTGTAAATTACTCGCCTCTCAACCAGTTTAAAACCGCTTTCATTCTTCTCCTTCACTTGTTTCAAACTATAGGATGTATATATTTTTTATGGTGACTTCAGCATCTTGAAGCAATAACCGATTTGGAGCTAAGAAAAATAACACAGCCTTTGTATTGCAAATGGATGAAACTCTTAATGTATTTCCACTTTCTTTCCTATTACAGTGCAAATGAAACTTATTCATTATTGACATGGGAATAGATATTCTTTTCAATAATTTCTAATATACAGGCTGCCTGAAATGTGCAGCTGTCCATGTCTCATCTGAGCTAGTCAGTCCCAAGAATGTTCAGTGGATGCTGTGCTGTCAGCTTTGAAACCAGTACAACCCAAGACCATTTGTCCTACAAAGGATGGACAAACATCAGATACATACCAGTCCTTTTGACAAATCCAGTTTGAGAGAGCCTTCAATGCAGAGTTTGCCATCTTTCACAAAGCCATTTCGAGGATTTGTGGCTCTCTGATAACATACCAAACAAAATATATAAGGTAAACAGATTTGCTTCAAACACTTCAAGCAGATTGGTGCTGAAAAGACACAGTAAATCAAAGTTAGAATTTCAGACTATCACACAATGAACTTGGAAAGTAGGATTTACAACCATGTGCTGCTTGACTCATCCAAAGCACTACTAATTTGTAACCAGGGAAGATGTCCTTGACCCATATTTTCCTGTACACATAAAAAAATTAAGTAATCATCATCGACACATTTTAATTAAAACTGACGTGATCATTGACAGTCAAATGCAATTTTGCTGCAGATGTTAATGTAGTGTTGATATTTGTATTATGATTTATCTGTAGAAACATTTCTTTTTTGCTTTTGTGGTGAACGCCATCTCATCAAAATTGAAAGCTTTGTCTGAAAGTGACTGTGACAGATCTAAATGATTTTCAACCACAACAAAACCTGCCAGGGAAATAGCTGACAAATTCAAAGTAATGCTTATACATAAATCTTTTGCAACTTTATTCTGTTACATTTCTATTGAACAACAAAAAAAGCTCTGTATTAAAAAGATAATGTAATAGACATACTGAGAATTTTTGTTGCATTAAATGCTGTATTCTTTTCCTGAAATTCCTAAATGTATTGTGCGATACCTGAAGGACTGCAGCTCTGTATGAGAATATTCTTTACACGGTCCTCAAGACAGACTGAAGAACGGTGAAGTATTACTTCTGGGGAAAACTAGCAGAAGCAATTTGGGATCCAGAGTATCCATGCATGCAAGTCCAAAAATAATGGCACATAACAGTAGTGAAGTATATCAGTTGGGTATGTTGACAGATTTTATCAAGGACTTCAGCAGCTCGATAGTGGTTACAGCACTCGCATATTTAGCGGGAGGTCAGGGGTTCGATCCCCACCTGAGAGTCCTGAAACTTTTCCAGTTTCCTGCTCTGTATAGGGGCTGTGGTTTTCCCCACTGTGACCTTCTGGTAATCGATATGGTGCATTGTATCAAATGGCCTTTCAAGCTTGCAATTATTAAGAATCTTTTAAAAAGTGGTATCATCACAATTATGTCAAAGACTATCATTAATAATACAGTAGCCTGTGCTGTAACTCATAAAATTTTATAATCAATAGCGGATTTAGATTCTATGGCACAATGTAGCATTACATGCCTGAAGAGAAAGATAATAAAAGTTCAACGCTTTTTTTTCTTTGCATAGTCCAAACTTTATGAACCTGTAAATTAACACGAAAACAAACCTGCCTATTTAATTCAGTTTTTTGCTCCCACAATTTAAAAAAGTGTCTGTTATTATCTTTTCATAATTATAGAATATTCACAACATTTGACAAGAAAAACAGAAATCACTTTTACATTATAAAGGCTCCAGCCTCTTATTTACAAATACACTGTTTTGATATTGATTGCTAACTATTTTACAAAGTGTACCAATGTGCACAAAAACTTCATTATGTAAATAACACTTGATCACAGAGAACCTGTCTGTATGGCAACAAATCTATGTGTGTGTATATGTGTGTGAGCAAGTGCATATGCATGCATGGCTCTATGTGTGCGTGTGTGTGTGTGTGTGAGTGTGCATGCGTGTGTGCGCGCGCGTGTGTGTATGTGTGTGTGTGCGTGTGTGCGTATGTGCGTGTGTGTGCGTGTGTGTGTGTGCGTGTGTGTGTGTGTGCGTGTGTGTGCGTGTGCGTGCGTGTGTGTGTGTGCGTGTGTGTGTGTGTGTGCGTGTGTGTGTGTGTGCGTGTGTGTGCGTGTGTGTGCATGTGCGGCTGCCCAGGGTGTAGCGGCTTTTGAGGAGCGGCGCCTGCGGAGATTGGACAGCAAGCATGCTGCCCACAAAGAAAGGAGCTTGGACCCTACTACTGCTGTTGCATTCCTGGTGTGCAGTCGCTCATGTGCATCGCAGTTCGGGCTGCAATCCCACCTTCGGAGTCACTGAGGTCATCGTCACCTGTGACGAACATCCAAAAAGAAAAGCGTGCTTGTGTATGCGTGTTCGGGTATTCATCCATTCATGTATCCATCTGCCTGTTCATTCATCTGTCTATTTGTGGGCTGGCTTTCACACTGAACTACTTGATTGATTGATGTGTCATTTGGTCTGTAGATTCCTTATGTCTATTTTTTAAAAAGCCTCTGGCTTACTAGTTTGGGGAAATCTGTTTTCACATGAAAGTTATTAACTCGAAATGAATTTTGAAATTGAGTAGAGGCATGATACGCTTATCACCATGTGTTGGAGGCCAGGGAAAGGCTGAGAGCAGCTGCCAGTCAGCCCTTAGTGGAAAGGATCATTCCTCCAGCTGCAGTCTTTCACAGTTAGTGACATCTACTTTTTTCGTTGGCTACTATTTATTGAGTGCATGCCTCCTTTGTTTGAGTAGAATTCGCTGTGCACTGAGAATACCTTTCAACTCACGTTTACTGGCTGGGGTGATTCCTCTCTCTAAAGGTGATTTTTACTTGCCTTTTGAAAGGATTTGTTGCAATAACTGAAAAAGTATCTTCTTTATTAGTAGTGAACGAGTGTCACTTAATTTAATTTCACTTAACCTATTAGGGCTAAATTCAAGTTCTTGTGATCAAGGAAATGTTTCCGTTTTTCTAGACATGTGTATTAGGCTAAAAAATTAACAACCATGATATAATTTAGCAACTCTGGCGCTCATTAAGATACACTGGTCCGCAAAAGTTAAGGGCCGGCCCTTGTTATCAGTAGCTTTACAAATATTCATTTTACACTGAGACAACGACGCTGAAAATGACGCAAGGTGGGCTACGCTGCAACTTTAATTATTGCTGCTAGTGCCCAAACCTGTTATGCAGGCATTGCCGTTGAGGAAAGGTGTTGTCAGCGGAGCCAAAAAAGTTGCAAATTCACGATAATTTTACAAAGTTTAGTCGAGTTTTGCTGAAGAAGCAATGTTGCTGCAGGTTTCTGGCATATTGCACGTGCAAGCCATGTCCCTAGTGACCACTGTTCAGCAAAATTTACAAACCAACGGGTATTTAAGGGCCGCAACCAGGGCTCTCAATAATCATGCTTCCAAGACAGAGACTGTCAACACTTGATAATGGACGAGCGCTGGGGTGGCTTCAGGATGGAACTCCCGGCCGAGAAGTTGCCAGACGGCTTGGAGTGAGCCACTCTGTCATCCAACGCCTGCACGAACGCTTCCAGGCCACCGGAAGTGCTGATGAACGGCCCCGCTCCGAATGCATAATGTATATACATGTACATTGCAACCGCTCTTGTGTTTTTTTCTGGCCCTTTCCTTGCATGAGGTGTGCACAGACCTCTGAATTTGGTATTTTATTCAAGTACAGCACGATGTACTTTTCCCGTAAGTGGTCATAACCTTTACAAGTCGGCAGAAAGTGTGCCTCATCTTCCCTGTCCATAGAAAATGGACATAGTAGGTTGGGATCGTTTCTGTACATCCTGTTTGCCTGCAAATCATTCACTCCGTATCTGAATCGAATGAAATGATCTCGAAATATCTTGATATCAAGGAAGTTTAGATAATCTTCCAATTACCAGTTGTGCTTAAAGGTTGTAAACCATTTATGTCTTAGGGTGTTCAAGATCTTGCTGTTTCACTCTTGTAAGTGGCAGTCTTGCAACCGTTACTTTAAATTCGTCAAGAAGCGTTTTTCATCATCTACGCCACTATTCATCCACACGTATCCTAATCCAAGCGTACTGTGACAGATTCTTCCCAGTTTTGTTTTCCTCTGAGAGTACACTTTAACGCCATCAAATAAGCTTGTTCGGGCAGCCTGTCTACGCTAATTCTAGTCAATTTTAACCAGCGCTTTATCGCCTTAATGCAGTCGTTAATTAAAAGCGGGTACCTTCCAAGGTCTCCGTAGACCATATATGATTTGGCGTTCTCACGCTTAACCCTAAAAACTTCTTGCACAAAAAAGTATGAGCTATTTCAACAGTCACATCTTTTCTCACCCCCCCCCCATATTTCCGAGCCATACAAAAGAGTTGGCTGTACTTGTGCATCAAATAGTTTTGTGAATATAGTAGTTCTTGTACTCTGAAGGTTCCACAGTCTTTTCAGTACACTTACTCCCTTCTGCTTTCCTCTGATAGTTACATCTTCTAGTGTTAACATTAGGAGTTTTCGTAAATACATTTTAAAAAACAACGCTTACTTGCAAACATGTGTGCTTTTTCTATGCTATCTCTCCTTTCCAACCCCCACAGTTCCGACCAGTAGAGTAATGAAGGCTGTGCCTGACCATCGGAAGAAAACTGCCACATTCGTGGTGTGAATATTCCACATTGTCTTGATCAACTGTACAGTTTTTTTCTTGGCTTTCACAGACAGGCTCTCTAGGGCAGAAGATATTGACAGATTTGTGTTGAGTACAAAACCCAAGTACTTATATTGATTAACAACTTCTAGGTCCCTGCCTCCCAGAGACCACCTTTCACCCCTGCCCAGAAATCCACCCTCCGAAAGACCATGACTTTTGTTTTATAAATATTAATGCGGAGACCAAGTTTTTTAGATGCAAGATACAGACTGTGGAACAACATCATCTGCACAAATGAATGAAACAAGAAGGGCAAAGCCCATACGACTCACATGCTTGACCTTGACCTTTATATGACCTTGACCTTCAGGTGACCTTCAAGGTCAAGGTCAAACAACTAAACCTACCAATGACATCATACACTAAGAAATGCTTTACACATTTTCCCTACCAAAATACATGTGACCTTGACCCAAGGTCAAGGTCATCCAAGGTCATGCAACACAAAGCTGTTAATTCAAGACATAGGAAGCACAATGGTGCTTATTGGCACTTTCTACCATGAGATATGGTCACTTTTAGTGGTTCACTACCCTATTTTGGTCACATTTCATAAGGGTCAAAGTGACCTTGACCTTGATGATATGTGACCAAATGTGTCTCATGATGAAAGAATAACATGTGCCCCACATAATTATTAAGTTTGAAACAGTTATCTTCCATAGTTCAGGGTCAAGGTCACTTCAAAATAGGTATACAATCCCACTTTGAAGAGCTCCCGTGACCTTGACCTTGAAGCAAGGTCAACCAAACTGGTATCAAAAGATAGGGATTACTTTGCCCTATATACCACTTGTAGCTAAGGTCGCCATTCTCAATAACGTGGGAGAAAATTGGGAAAATGTAAAAAATGACTGTTTTTGAAACCACATTTATGGCTCCTGTGACCTTGACCTTGAAGCAAGGTCAAGTCACCATGTATGGTTTTAGAGGCCTTGTCATCATACACCATCATGCCACATTTGGTGTTGATAGACTTAATAGTCTCCGAGAAAAATCCAACGTTTAAGTTTTTTACGCCCGGACGGACGGACGGACGGACGACACGGGTGAGTACATAGACTTCGCATGTGAGTCAAAAATGTATGTGTACCCGGGCAAAATATGCACACCATGTCTGCGAATGCACATAGCAGTGCAATTAATAAATAAGCAAAACATTATCGGAGACTCGACGCCCCCTGCCTCGCGCCAACCGAGCAGTTAAAAAGTCTGAGACGGCACCATTGCAGCGTACACACGCTTGTACCTGTGAAAATACACAAATATAAGCAAACACAAAAACTTTGTTGATAGCCCTGATTCTGCCAAAATTGTCCAGAGCCGCGCCCTGTCGACTGAATCAAAGGCTTTCTGACAATCAACAAAGGCAGTGTAGAGTTTTCCTCTACCACTACCATATACACATGCTTGACCGCGATAGAATAAAGAGTGTATACTTGATCGATTGTGGAATTATCTGCCCGAAAACCTGTCTGCTCTTGACATAACTTGTTGCCTTCTTCTGCCCAATCTCGTACATGGTTTGTCAATATAGACATACAAACTTTACTAACACTACACAATAGCATATCCCTCTATAGTTCTTAGGATCTGACCCATCTCCACCTTTGTGTAGAGGAATGATTAAGGACTTACACCAACTGTGAGGGAAGTATTGCTTCTCGTAGACATCATTGAACAGTGAAACAAGGAAATGGGTTATATAGCCACCTGCAAACTTAAGGTAATCCCCAGGTATATCACCAACCCCTGCCGCTTTTTTGTGCCGTAAATTTGAAATAACCCAACTGACTTCATCCTCTCGAATTGGCGTGTCGAGCTCTTCATGTTTGACAGTTAAAGGGAAATCAGTAGACCCGGAACTTTCGGGTTGTCTGAACAAATTTACAAAGTAGATTTTCCACTCTTCCAAATTTCTTGTACGGTTAATGGATTTTCTGTGAATAACTTGTCGCACTAATGGCCAGAAAGCTGCAGAATTGTTTATATTTGTGATAAGTATTTGGCACAAATCTTTGTTATAATCATATTTCTTTTCTCTCAAGTTTTTTGTATTGGTTTCTAAGCTCAACATAAATATTCCAATTGGATTCTAAGCCACTTTTTCTAGAGTGAAAGAGCGCTTTGAGAGAGACAGAGAGAGAGAGAGAGAGAGAGAGAGAGAGAGAGAGAGAGAGGGAGAGAGACAGAGAGAGACAGAGAGAGACAGAGAGATGCTTTAGTTGCTATCTATAGGGAGAGAATGGGGGGTGGGGGATGGAGGTGTGTAGGGAATTAAAACAAAGGAACTAAGGAGCCCAGTCGATCTGGGTGTCCCTAGAAGGGTCCACCACCATAACAAAGGTTCCAAAACACTTACATCAATGTCATCCATTTGCTTAAATTCCTTATAGCAGATGACAGGAGTTAGCATTCATTTTTAGCACTTGCTTTTTTATCATTATGGAGATCCTGGTCTGCGGCTCTAGCATCAAAACCTACAGGTGGCTTAATAAAAGGATACACAAATCATTATTCATCACAACTGTTTTAATGTCATTTTTACTATTTACATTTCATTTGACACAAACATTTTGGGAACATGATTCAAAGGAAAAGGTTATTTTGTAGATCTGGTTTTTTATCCGATCTTTTTGTGTACAAACTTTCCCTACTGCAGCCAAATTCTGATACACATACATTTTCAATGGATGCAAGTTAAGAATCAAATCACGAACACAACCTCCAACAGCAACACGCACAGTACAACAATGCAGCCCCAAACCTGTCATGAAATGAATATCACGCTTAAGATATGTATATGTTGTGAAGGTTCTAGATCATGCGGGAGGGTCGCGGCATGGTTGGTTTTGTAATATCAGTCAGGTCATTGCCCTGGCACGCGGTCAAATTGGGCTAGAATTATCTTGTTGTGTCACGTGATATCAGTCGATTTAGAGCTCGACTTTCTAGAGACTGTGTCGCTTCATTCACGAAAGATCTGGAACCTAGGGTTAGGTATATAAGGCGCGACAAAACGAGAGAGAAGGAGACATACGTGAGACACAACCAGCAGATGCGACAGAGTTAAGGTGAGAGCTTAAATTTGTAAAGAGCGAGTCCTCTGCGGCACTGCACGTAGAGTGAAGCGAGTACGACGACACTACTTATTGTCACCGCTGTGTATCAACCAGTGCGTGAATAAAGTTTATCAAAAACGACCACCAGCGTTTGTAACTTCGACTTCCCAGCGCAAGCTAGGATAACCCCCGTAAAACAAGAGAAGAGTGCAACATATACTTGAAGATCATCATCATCATCATCATCATCATCATCATCATCATCATCATCTTCATCACCTTCATCATCATCACCAACATCATCACCATCACCCATTGGAACACTAAATTCCAGGATCAAATGTCAGGAATCAATATCTATATAACATCTTCATCTTCATCACCATAATCTTCATCACCATAACCATCATCCTCATCCTCATCATCATCATCATCATCATCATCATCATCATCATTATCATCATCCTCATCATCCTCCATTGGAAAACTAAATTCCAGGATCAAGTGTCAGGATTATATATATATATATATATATATATATATATATATATATATATATATATATATATACACACACATACATAATTGAGCAATACATCGTACGTTGACTGAGAATACACATAAAAATTACTCACACTCAAATTCATAAAGTCTTCACATCCCCAGGCGTTACATCCTTCAGCACTGAAAAGGCGCGCTGTACCTAGAAATAGAAATATACACATGCATAATTTAGTCACTTTCACATCAGTTTTGTAAAGGGATGCAACAAAGCTTAACACTTCATAAATCTTTCCTCCCAGATATTAGTGCCTTGCCACTTTATACATCTTACTCTCTCCAGGTGAGAATACTTCAGGCAGCCTGATAGGTAAGCTGAGCACATAAGAACTACCCACACCTTTGCCCCCTGAATAGATACTGACCTATTGCTTGCTCTCTCTTGTAAGAATGTTCTATAGTTAAAGGAAAGGAATATGTTTTCATCAGTGCTTGTAAACTTCCGCAATCAAAATGTGATGAATAATTAAACCTGCTGGTGAATGAAGTCACAGCTAAATTCTTCAGCAAAGTGAATGCGGTCATGTACAGGCACTGCTGATTGAAGAATGTTGCTATGACTCTAGTTACCAACATGTTTCATTATTCATCACATATCAATTGAGCAGGTCTGCGAGCTACAGCATCAGGATGCTCCGTTCGATCAGCATGTTTTGTTTACAAATCGTTTATGGGTCTGAGTACAAATTAAAAAAGTAAATCTTATCCACTATCAATATTCTCCATGATTTTTGTTGTAATCAAACAGTCTTCATACTGTGATGCCATTTTTTAATCATCATCAACTGATCTTTATTCCTCAAAAACTACGAACACATACGTCTTCTACTATATGCATTCCAGTTTTTAATCCTACATAAATGGCATCGGCTATGATCATTAGCTTGATCCCGGTGAAACAAGTTTCTGGTTATTTGTTTATGGTAGACTAGAGGTGTCGATCAGTCTATGGACCGAGGAAAAAATATGTTTGGGGTACGGCAAGTTGTGAAATAGAAAATGAGATAACAAAATTGCTAACCAATGATCAGTGCATGCTGGTTTCCCCATTCATTGACAGATCATCAGAGGTGTAGGGAGGTAGAGCAAACTGCACTGCGTGACCTTTGAGCCATCAGTTCCTTCCATGACTACTGGGATCCCTGCAACCATGTGACACTGCCCTGACAAGAGTGGAGACCACTGAGAGGCGCAAGAGCACATGCATTCACAAATTTCTGGGTGTCCCAAAGAATCTCTCAAGCATCACCCACTATAGTTCATCTGCCAAGCTAGGACCTTTAATGTCTCAAAGCCACAACAGACTTTGATGCTGAGGGAGCCACGAGATGTGGTCATCCATGAAGCACCCCTCAATGTGTGGATGGGGAGGAAGTGAGGTGCCGCTGAGAGGAGAGAATCCTCCAAATCCTAATTCCAGCAGAGCAAGATCCTTGGTGCCATGCAGAAAAGCTGCATGGGCGTTGTCCTGGCAACGCAGATGGTTTTCACAGAAATAGGCCTTCGGTAGAAGGCGCCTGCTATCTATGGAGGTTTGCAAAGAAGAAGAAAAAATGACAGACAGTGGTGAGGCAACAACTACAACATTCAATGCCCCAACTGCACAGGACGAGATGACTTGGAGAACATTCTCGCTGGATACACTGTCCTTGAGGATGCATACTTTGGGTAACAGCCAGGTAACAGATCGTGGTCAGAGCTGCCACATCTTGCTGCACCAAAGCAAATGAAAGGAAGGATCTGATCACCCAGATGCAATTCATCCAGGAAGGACAGAGAGCCCCAAGAACACCTGAGCCTACAAGGACAGACCCATGCAACCTGATCTTCCCTTTGGGAGACGGGGGTGCAGACTGACTTAAAAGAGAGAGTGAAAGTCCAAAAAGACATCGTGTGTGAGGTAGCATGCAGGCCTGATAATCTTTTCAAGGAGGTTGAAGAGACTCATTTTCATCAAACTAACAGCGCTTTGGCAGGCCTAACATCGCATAAACTCGAGTTGGGAGGCAACGGGTAGGGGGCACTCCGCCCATTCTGTGATACGTTTCCAGCAGCTGCAGGGAGGCAAGCCTCACTTCACAAGAAGGGTGGCCAGGCAGCTACAAGAAGGGTGGCCAGGCAGCTACAAGAAGGGTGGCCAGGCAGCTACAAGAAGGGTGGCCAGGCAGCTACAAGAAGGGTGGCCAGGAAGCAACAAGAAGGGTGACCTGGCAGCTACAAGAAGGGTTATCTGGCAGCTGCAAGAAGGGTGGCCAGGCAGCTACAAGAAGGGTGGCCATCAGCAACAAGAAGGGTGGCCAGGCAGCTGCAGGGAGGTAAGCCTAACTTCACTAGAAGAGTGACCAGGCAGCTACAAGAAGGGTGGCAAGGCAGCTACAAGAAGGGTGGCCAGGCAGCTACAGGAAAGGTGGCCAGGCATCTACAAGAAGGGTGGCCAGGCAGCTACAGGAAAGGTGGCCAGGCAGCTACAAGAAGGGTGGCCAGGCAGCTACAGGAAAGGTGGCCAGGCAGATACAAGAAGGGCGGCCTGGCAGCTACAAGAAGGGTGGCCAGGCAGCTACAAGAAGGGTGGCCTGGCAGCTACAAGAAGGGTGGCCAGGCAGCTACAGGAAATGTGGCCTGGCAGCTACAAGAAGATTGGCCAGGCAGCTACAAGAAGGGTGGCCAGGCAGCTACAGGAATGTGGCCAGGCATCTACAGGAAGGGTGGCCAGGCAGTTACAAGAAGGGTGGTCTGGCAGCTACAAGAAGGGTGGCCAGGCAGCTACAAGAAGGGTGGCCAGGCAGCTACAAGAAGGGTGGCCAGGCAGCTACAAGAAGGGTGGCCAGGCAGCTACAAGAAGGGTGGCCAGGCAGCTACAAGAAGGGTGGCCAGGCAGCTACAAGAAGGGTGGCATGGCAGCTACAAGAAAGGTGGCCAGGCATCTGCAAGAAGGGTGGCCAGGCAGCTACAAGAAGGGTGGTCAGGCAGCTACAAGAAGGGTGGCCAGGCAGCTACAAGAAGGGTGGCCAGGCAGCTACAAGAAGGGTGGCATGGCAGCTACAAGAAAGGTGGCCAGGCATCTGCAAGAAGGGTGGCAGGCAGCTACAAGAAGGGTGGCCAGGCACCTGCAAGAAGGGTGGCCAGGCAGCTACAAGAAGGGTGGCCAGGCAGCTACAAGAAGGGTGGCCAGGCAGCTGCTGGGAGGCAAGCCTCACTTCACAAGAAGGGTGGCCAGGCAGCTGCAAGAAGGGTGGCCAGGCAGCTACAAGAAGGGTGGCCAGGCAGCTACAAGAAGGGTGGCCAGGCAGCTACAAGAAGGGTGGCCAGGCAGCTACAAGAAGGGTGGCCAGGCAGCTACAAGAAGGGTGGCCAGGCAGCTACAAGAAGGGTGGCCAGGCAGCTACAGGAAGGGTGGCCAGGCAGCTACAGGAAGGGTGGCCAGGCAGCTACAGGAAGGGTGGCCAGGCAGCTACAAGAAGGGTGGCCAGGCAGCTACAAGAAGGGTGGCCAGGCAGCTACAAGAAGGGTGGCCAGGCAGCTGCAGGGAGGGTGGCCAGGCAGCTGCAAAAAGTGGTGGCCATACAGCTGCTGGGAGGCAAGCCTCACTTTACAAGAAAGGTGGCCAGGCAGCTACAAGAAGGGTGGCCAGGCAGCTGCAGGACAGTCAAAGCTGCATCAATGTGGGTCTGAGTAATCAGCCAGTGCCCATGTGGCCATTACGTTTCCTCATATATTGATACCCCACCCAGACCCCACCTTCCAATGGAATATGCTGATTGGTATTGCCTTCAGCTGAATTACTGGAGCGAACCACAAAAGCTCCATGGCATTGGTTTTCAGTTGGCATTTGGGAAATATTGCATGTCAAAATATGACAACAACGCAGTATAGCTTTAGGCTCCTAAGTCAAAATAGTCACAACAAAAAAATGGCAACTCAGACTTGTTGGTCCTAGCCACCCAGGTGTCTAAGATATCACCAAGATGAAAAAACAGACATAACCCTAAATTACATGCCTAATCTTATTACTGTTGCAAGATTCAAGCTTTAAGACCAATCAGTTCTTCAGAAAGTGACAATGTCAAGTTTTCTCTCTCTTTCCACAAATATCTTGTAGCTGGATGACAATGTGGTCAGTTGGAACTGTGAGTGATATCTCATGCTACTGCATCCTTGAAAGTGTGAAAAGAAATCCAAATCACTTCTCTAATGAGGTCCTCTTAGCTGAAGTCCTTGTGGTGGTCCTCATATGTGATGTGTCCTCTCAAAATGGGTCGCTCAGTGGCCGAGTGGTCAGCGCGCTTGACCTGCAGTCGCTACTGGCTGGTCAGTGCGGTGTTCGAAGCTGCGCGGATTCTAGTGTTGCATCCTTGAGCAAGGTGCTTTACTTACATTGCTTCTTCCCACTCAGGAGTAAAACGGGTACCTGTGAGGGCCAAGTTGAAAAAGTGTGAAATTAACTTTGGCGCGTTCATTCGCAACCTAGTTGCACTCTTCCCAGGGAGTTGAGATGTGTTGGAGTGATAAAATAAAGGTAGCCCAATGACAAGGGGGTAAATGTGTGAGGTTTGAGCATCCATCAATAGATGGAAAAGTCACAGTATAAAAAGAGCACTTTACCTTTCACCATTACCTGTAGTGATATATATACAGATTTTGTGTCATTATAAAGTACGCAAAGAAGCCTTCAAAACCTTCAAAATTATACCAATATGTGAAGTGGTTGCAGAGTAATAAAAATTTTAATATGTGTGAATAAAGAAAAGAGCTTTTCAACAAAACAGCTTTTAAAGTTTGAGTCGCATTTTGCATAGAAACATCCTACTTGTAATCGAGCTACATCAAGGAATTGTGCCCCAAGGCTCGTGATCACTCTGTTTGCCAGTACAACAGAACTGATGCGATGATGAGGTGGAGTGTTATGTGATCAGATGTAATTTATTCCACACTGAAGTTGCCGTGTCTATCTATAGAAGTTAAACATACTCATTTTGTGGTAGATCTGAAATATGACATTCTTGGAGTATACTCAGGAATGATTCAGCTTTCTGAATGGAGTTATATCTTAATATCAATGGGCTGACCGGCTTGGATAAATTTTCGGCCGTATTTCAATTTGAACATGGTGTCCAAGCAACTCAGTTTGAAAGGACCAGTCACATATCTTTTAATACGTTATTTTAAAAACATTACACAAATGGAAGTTAAAATCATCATAAACTCCATATCTGAAAATGCTGACTGGAAAAAAATCATTACTCACCCCTGCACTTGTGTCGATTTTTCCTCTGCAAGTTGAGGATCTTCAAGTTAAAATCCGCCATGAATGACCGTGACCTGAAACACATAAGCATTACATTCCCAGGAATGTCTCTCTACACACCTGCATGTATTGTTAGAATACATGACTAACCTGACTGCAAAATTCAGCTCAATAAAAACAACTTGAAATAAAACGTTTCCATTATCTTAAATAGTAAACTGTAGAAGGGCTATGGTCCTATTACTCATGTAAACGTCTCTGTCTGTTGTCTGTCCATCCATCTATCCATCTGTGTCTGTCCATCTTGTATGGGTATTGTTTGTCTTGTCTGCCTTCCTGCCTGCCTGTCGGTCAGTTGCTGGTCAGACTGTCAGTAGGTTATGGGATTGGTCGGCTAGATGTGTGATGGTTGGCTTGTTGGTCAGTCTGTCCATCAGTCAGGGGGCAGCTGGTCTGCCTTGCATTTGGTCCATCTGTTGATTGGTCATCTATCTTTCTCGGGTGTCCATTTGTCTAGGTCGATGGTTCCTTTGGTGGGGCGATTTATCTGGTCAGTCTGGCTGTTGCATGGTCAGTTTGGTTGCTTGGTTTGTTTGGTTAGTCAGTCTGGTCGGTCATTCTGCCAGGATGGTCAGTCTGTCTGGTTGGTAAGTCTGCCAGGTTGGTCAGTCTGTCTGTCTGGTTGGTAAGTCTGTAAGGTTCGTCTGTCTGGTTAGTCAGTCTGTCTTGTTGATCTGTCTGGTTGGTTGGTCTGGTTGGTTGGTCTGATTGGTCTGTCTGTCTGTCTGGTTGATCTGTCTGGTTGGTTGGTCTGGTTGGTTGGTCTGATTGGTCTGTCTGTCTGGTTGATCTGTCTTGTTGATCTGTCTGTCTGTCTGTCTGTCTGGTTGGTTAGTCTGTCTGGTCAGTTAGTCTGTGTGGTTGGTCTGTCTGTCTGTCTGTCTGTCTGTCTGTCTGTCTGTCTGGTCAGTTAGTCTGTGTGGTTGGTCTGTCTGTATGATTGATTGATTTGTCAGCATGGTTGGTCAGCACATCTACTTGATCAGTCTGTCTGCCTCCATGCTGCCTGCCTACACACCTGCTTGCCTGTCTGTCTGCCTGCCTGTCTGTGTGCGTCCCTGCCATTCTCTCTCTCTCTGTCTTTTGGTAAGTTGGTTTGTCTACCTGTTTGTGCATCCATCCATCGCTATATACATGTAGTTCCTGACTAGAGCTGATATCTTAACGCACAATCACCAAGAAGTGTGAAGCAGTTTTCTATGTTTTTTTCGTTTTGGCAGTACTGCACAGATAGGCGATGGATCAATTCATGATGAACACAAAGTGTCTAAGTGGAGAATTGCATGGAAAGCAATAAACAACTTTCATTTTCAAAAGAATATGCGGGAGAAAGCATGGCTTTATTACTTACAGTACAGAGGTGCTTATAACAGACCTGTCAGTATTTCTTTTATTTTCACTCTTATGGATCCATGCTTTTGTAGAAAGCTAAGATAACTTCACTGTGTACTGCTCAATAGGTGAAGCCTGACTTCAACAAGTCACCATCAATAAGGATCAGAAACCATCACCAGTGGTTTTTGATGTGCCCCATTGTCATTAAAATTCAATTGCTTCAAAACATATTCTTCCATTTACAGAAGTGTATGGTTCCATCTACAGCAGACAGTACATACATACAAACAAATTCTGTTGTGAACAGCCATGCAGAAAGCGGTGATGACCCATAGCTGCAAGCCTGCCACTTTGGCAATGGTCTGCACAAACTCAGCAGTGTTGAAAAGCCTTGACCTTGGGTAACCCATTGACTGAGCCAAGCAAACCACACAGACCAAATTCACTATACTCTCTCAACAGCCTTAACAACATTGACCATTATTGTGGATGGGAAGTGGAGCCACTACATCAAACACATATGATAACACCAATGGCTTGCTGTCCATATGCACCTCAAAAGAAGTCCCAAAAGTGCTCTCCACCATATGGAGAGGCATTTCTGTCTGAGAGGGCATTTGAGGTGTGAATCACCACCAGCTTCTCCCATAAAGGTAACAGCGACCACAGTCATCTACAGTGCTCAGTTGGAGTCTGCCCTGGGAACTGAAGCATGTTAGTCTGTAGATGGCCAAAGTCCATGCATTCCCTGATACCACTCCACCCAACATGAGGAGAACCCCTGGCAGAAGCTGCATGAGGAGTGCTGTGAGATCATGGCCCATCCATCTACTTGCCAGACCTTTCACCATAGGACACCATGAGATTACCATCTAGTTATTGCCCTCCAGAACTTCCTGGGGAGGACGTCATGGATTGTGAGGACCTCTAGGTGGCACTTGATGAGTTTTCCAAGTCTCACTTCACTGATCTCTGGGACAGAGGCACCCATGTGCTTCACACTGACAGTTCTGGATCAGTGTGGTACAAATATCCCCTGGCTGAATGCGCCTGACTTGAATATATCATTTTAAGAACCTCTCTTATAAAATACCTCTTTTGCAACAAACTGATATACACAGTATCATCATAGATTGTTCAAGATTCCCAGGCCAACTGTAATTTTGAGTAGAAGGACATGAAATGAAAAGAGCTGACATCCTATTACCAGACACAAAAACACATTTCAAGAGAAACAATTTGCTTTCCTTTCGACCAAATTTGATGTGTACATAGACCTATACTTAAAAGGCAATGGCTCATACTTCTCAATGATTTTAACAAACACACACACACACACGCGCACGCACACACACACACACACACACACACACACACACACACACACACACACACACACACACACACACACACACACACACTTTACAGGTGGATAGCCTGCCTTTGAATGTCAGTATTATGCAAATTAAAAATGTTACACAACAAAGCATACTTGATCATCTTTAGTTCTTCATGGAAACAAAAGTAAGATGAGAAGAAAATAAATACATGTAAATAACAATGGTATTACAAAACAAGCCCCAAAAGAAATAAGATTACTTTTCGTTTGCAACAGCGCAGTTCAAATATAAGCTGAGCTGTCTGTACTGCCCAGTACCCCTTGACGCTGCACTGATTGTCCTGTAAGGAAACAAACAATTTCATTTGTAAATATCATTTGCAGGATATATGAGATAAAGGATGATTTTGAGACAAGCATCTCCAAATGGTATCTACCAGTAATCATGACAACAGGAATCATGTGCTTGTCGTAGACATACAGATCACCCAAACAAATGTAAAAATGGACCTCATCCAGCAAAATAACATAACCTCATGGGAACATTTTGCAGTAAAAAGAAAGGTATGTCAGTTAAGATACTTTTCTAAAATACTTTTAACGTTACTTGAGGATCCATGAACTAATTTCTTTAAAATTCTAGGAATGAATTACAGCAGGTTCCATTGAAGACATTTTCAAAAGGAAAAGAACTTTCCATATACGGCAAAGCCATTTATGAGGGCCGGCGCATACTAGGCTGTTCTGTGACCGCCCTTTGACCCCCTTAGAGCCTGGAAAATACCAGGCGCAGAACTGTTCGCTGCTTCCATTCTTTTATAATCTGTTCATGTACACCTCATTCCTTGTCTTAATTGCCCTGACCTCCTCGTGCGAAAACACAACATAAGACAAACTTTGGACTTTCTAATTTCATTCTACATTTCTTGATAAATTTTCATCATGAGAAAATTTGATATTTTTTTGCATTTTGAATTGGTGAATCTGCTAGATTTGGCTCAAATTCTCGCTCTTGGGAGAATTCATGTGATATATGATCTTCCACTCCAGGCCCATGTACTTCTCAAAACCCACAAACCAACAACTGACTGTTCTATACACGCATGTATCTTAGTCAAGGTTGGTGTTGGTGGAACATAGCTCGGACACCACCGGACAGTAAAAAAGAAAACAAATTAGGGAAATTCCTTCCTCAGTCACTAATCACATTTAAGAACAAACATGCCACAAACAGATTTAAAATTAATTCACTTATCCACATTACAAATAGACACCTTTCAATACAAAACTCTCTCATTAGATAACAGAATATTACAAAAACAAATACAATTATTACCGCACAGGACAAACTTTCAAATCTGCACTAAATGGCACCCATGACGCCAACAACCGGCTAATCCTGCCAGAGCTCCTGTCTCCCCAGAGCTCTGACGCTTCTCACGCTCTGCAGGGGTCAGGGAGGCCACCAGTCGACTACAATATGTCCTAAGCCCACAGCGGCTTCTTCCGAGCTGCCACCTTCAAACAAGGTGCACGTTCTGGCTGATCTTCTTTCCCGCCATCACCTGGCGGCCTTCATTCACGCTGCCCCAGACCCCAATCCTTTCCCGGGACCCATGCCACTCCCACCCCCACTCCCGATGACTCCTTGAGGGCATCCCTCAACTCCCTTCCCCACTCAACCCTCGCTCCCTCCACACGGACTTCCTACAGGTGTAGCTCGGCATTCTTTACATCTTTTGCAGTGAACTATCACCTCAGTATGTCCTTTCCCAGTCCACCTAATCATCAGGCCATCTTCTTTGCCTTACTGGTCGGAAAGACCTCTGCTCCTATCATTTCTACCTGCAACTCAGCCATCGGGTAGGTGCATCGCCTTATGGCCTATCTGATCTTTCAGGAACCTTCATCTTTCCAAAATTACTTCAAGCTTGTCATACAGGCATCGGCCCTCAGACTCTCAGCTTCCCATTATGTTAATCTTGCTCACGAGGATCCTCTTTGCTCTTAACTCCATTACAACGCCAGTTACCAATCCAGCCTGTTCAAGGCTGTGTTTAGCGTAGCCTTTTAGGCGCTTCTCCACCTGGGCGAGATCTCTTCAGTGCATCTGCCCAAAATCCTTGCCTCCTCCAGGTCGATCAGATTCATCAAACTCCTTTTCATGTGACTCTCCCATTTAGTTCCATCCAACTCTCCACAGATCAACACCCTCTCGTCAATCCCCAGGTACATACATGTACTCCCTCGTGTCCCGTCTTTAATATGGAGGTATACCCAACACATTGGCAATCCATCCAGGCCCACGCTTCCATTACTTGTCAGACTCCCTTTCTACAGTCAGCATTTTCCTCCCAGCGTCACGCCACTCTTGCCTCCTTCAGAGGGCCTAGCTTCAGCATTGAAGCCACTTCTACAGCTGCACAGGGCCTCTCGGATAAGCAAATACCCCGTTTGAGGCGTTTTCTGTCGTGGTGCTGTGGGAGGTGCTGTAGTGCTTTGGTGAGGTGTTTAATTACTGTGGAAACTGTTTGAAATTATATACTGAATGCTTCGTCAGGGAGCTGTGGTAAGTTCTGTGGATTGCTATGGTGAGTTCTGTGGATTGTTGTAGCGAGTTCTGTGTGACTGCTGTAGTGAGTTCTGTGGATTGTTGTGGCGAGTTCTGTGTGACTGCTGTAGTGAGTTGTGTGGATTGCTGTAGTAGATGCTTCCCCCAGGGTGCTGTGGTGCTTACTATAGTGTTTGCTGTGGAGGATTTTCCTATGGGTCCCGCTACATCACAACTACGTCCTGGCCTTCTGCTTTGCCGTTCGATTTCATTTTGAGTGGAAAGACGTCACAGGTTCCATCTTCAAGCGTGACTTGGGCAGCCTGAGACGCTACTTCGCTCACATGAGGAAGAGTGATCTACAAAGGACTTACGATTTTTGCGCGAGCCCAAACTAGGTAAAGGTAAAGGTAAAGATGCTCTATTTTATTTTGCGACTTTTTCACCCATTGATGGATACTAAAACCGCACACATTTACCCTCTGTTCATCGGGCTACCTCTTTGTACATGTATCATTCCAGCACCATATCAACTCCTTGGGGAGCATGCAACCAGGCTGCGGATGAAAGCGCCAAAGTCATCTCTCACAATCTTCCAACTCAGCCCTCACAGGTACTCATTTTACTCCTGCGTGGGGAGAAGCAATGAGAGTAAAGCACCTTGCTCAAGGATGCAACTCTAGAATCCGTGCAGCTTCGAACGCCGCACCAGCTAGCCGCTAGCGGCCGCAAGTCAAGCGCGCTGACCAATCTGCCATGGAGCCCCGGAAGTGGGAGTGACGACTCGGAGCACGGTAATGCACTAGATTTCATTCACAGCATTAACGTTTCCTCTCCTATGGTGCAGTCCTTTGGTAAAGGTTAATAATGATGATGATGATTATGATGATGATGATGATGATGATGATGATGATGATGATGATGATGATGATGATGACGACGATGACGACGATGATGAGGATGATAATGAGCGGTTCCTGCACGAGGTTTTTTCCGCACACTACCGCTATTTGGATGTCGCGCCAACGAGAGCGGTCCCGTCCGCAGTGCACCATGGACCTACCATCCCAGATCTTCACCGTCTGCATGCGCCGTGATTGTGATTTCCCCTTCATGTTTGGTCCATACCCCGGTCCGGGTGGCTGCTGGGGCTCTCCCTTCCTCTTCTCCTTTGGGGGTGGCGTGGACAGCATGGGCGGAAGCTGTCCGCGCTATGGCCCTCGTATCCCCCAAATGGAGCTGAACTCGTTCGCCTAACTCATTACCACATTAAACTGAGTCACGGCTGTAGCTTTCTGTACCCAGAACTGAGGCTCGACTGAGGCCATTTGCAAACGCAACCCTGTTTCTTAGTTTATCTTTTGCAAGCTTATTGATATCAATTAGTGGCGGTCCGCGAATCTGGAAATTACCAGGCGCAGAACTGGTACTGTGCATGTTCAAACACCCCTGCACTCTCCAAGGCATAGCTGCTCCCTTCTCCAGGATCAGGGTGTGATCTGGAGTTTTGGGTAGTAGCGCCAATGGGAGAATGGACTGATAGATCTTAGCGTCCTCTACATGAGCAATTTACTAAGAGAGAGAGAGAGAGTCCATTTTGAAGAAGTCTTGCGTGGTAGAGATGAAAAGCAATGTAGGGATCTGAGGATTTCTTCAGAAGCCTCTTGACCCTCTGGACAGCTCGCTCAGCTTCTCTGTCGCTCTGTGGGTATCCAGGAGAGCTTGTTGTATGGGTGAAGGTAAATTCTTTGGCAAAATTTGGAACTCTGCCCTGGGAAACTGGGGACCAATGTCAGTGACGTTTTGAATGCAGCAGACTGCAAAAATGCTTTTAACTCTGAAAATGACTGGCACGTGTTTGTCTTTCAAGGTGGCAGAGTTTGACCCACCGGTAGTAGTAGTTCACCACACAAAGACAAGAGGTGAGAGGAGTATACGTTTTATGCGTTTGAACACAGTTTCATGCTGCTTGCCTCTGTTCAAGGCTGTTCCTCTGGAGTAGGGCTTAAAGAGATGCAGTGAGGTTAATGAGGTTGGGTGTGATCTCTGCCAGTTGGTTCAGCATTCCCAAGAACCTTTGCAGCTCTGTGATGTTGGTTGTGGATGGGAATTTGCTGATGCTCTCCAGCGGGTTGATGAAGAGGCCAAGGAATGTCACTGTTGACTTTGAAAATTCACACTTCTCGTTCAGAGTGAAACCAGCTGCTGTATGTGATGCTCAATAAATCTTCTTCAATTTTGATGTTTTTCATGTTTTGCACGAAAGATTGAATGCTGTCAGTGAGAGAAAGTGTGACATGAAAATTGGCTGCAGTGTAAAGTTGAGTTAAGACGAATGCTAACCTCTAATTTGACTAAAAATTTTGGTTTTATTTCATTTCTTCTTGATCTAGGAGCAAAAATATCATTAATACTTGGATGTTGAAGCTGCAATAAACTTTTTGTGTTGAATATTTTATCTTTTGTGGCTCTTTTTCTGAATGAGTGGTGGTGTCAAGTTAAGATGAGACTCCAAACTGTCTTCTTCAAATACAACTAAACTAAACATTGCATTCAGTTTTTCTTTTCTGTATACTTTAGACATCACCTAATGCATCATATTTATGTGAAATGAAGAGTATATCATTACTGTATCAGAAAGTTTATTTTGAAATATTTGTGTCACACCAATACTCAGCACCTCTGTACTCTTGACCATATATATACAAAACATCTATATACTTGGTGAGTCAACATGACAGTAATGTCAGTAAGAGTGACAAAGAGAGAGAGAGAGAGAGAGAGAGAGAGAGAGAGAGAGAGAGAGAGAGAGAGAAAGAGAGAGAGAGAGAGTGTGTGTGTGTGTGCGTGCATGCGTGTTAGTATTCACAAACTTTCAACAACACTGAAAACAGAGGTATCCTTTTGAGAGCATTGAGTGCAAATGCACTGAGTATAAATGAATAAATAAACAAACAAACACACAAAACTAATTAATCAATCAATAATAAAAGATAGATAAATGAATTAATCTATTAAACTTCCACATACATGCACACTTAAACATGTTACTACTGTAAGACTACCACTGCTATCATAGCCTCTTTTGTCTAAATTAGATGGAGGAATGGAAAAGTGAGAACTTCTTGGCACTAAATAATTTCATGTTTATATTTCACTTCATGGAGCTTACCATTTGCCATCACAAAGATATGCAGCATCACTGTAGACATCAGTTGCAGACAGGTGTTGAACATCTTCCAGGGTCCAGGTGATGGCGCCATCTGCAGATAACCCAATCATTCAAATATAGACTAAAGTTTACATCAAGTAAAATATCATCCAAACTATCAACCTCATCAAATGATAAAATGCATGAACAAGCTAGCTTTAACTTATTTTTCAATCCTGCAGAATCTGTTTAGGTATATGGAAGATTGTCATTTAATACCAAGGTCATACAAATGACCTGATTAGACAAGAGGATTGGACACCAGTTTGACACATTATATCACTCCTAATGTATTCACACACACTCACATACACACACAAAAATGCATGTAAACTCTAACATACACACTCAAATGCACACACACACATGCACACACACACATGCACACCCACCCATGCACACCCACCTACCCACCCCAACACATACACCCACACATTCATTACCCCCCCCCCCCCCCCCCCCCCCCCCCACACACACTCACATACACACACACATGCATATACACACTCACACACACAAACACACACACACCCACATGCACACACTCACACGCACACACACACACACACACACTCAAATGCACACACGCACATGCACACACACACACACACACTCAAATGCACACACACACATGCACAGCTACCTACCCACCCCGACACATACACCCACACATTCATACCCCCCCACACACACTCCACTTCCTCCCATACACACCCACCCACACACAGACACACACACACACACACACACACACACACACACACATACATACACATGCACACCACTCTCAACCACGCATGCATGCATGTACACAAACACACACACACATACACAAATACTACACCTCTACTCAAATTATCCGCAACAACAGCTTTGCACAAACTAATGAGCCAAAAACTTTTTAAATAGAGCTAAGGAACTAACAGGCTAAATGTCACATCAATTGGTCAAGCAGTTGAAGGTGAAAGGCAGCCCATAGATAGACAGATGGATGGACAGGCAGATGGACACATGGATGGATGGACAGATGGAAGAAAACACACACACACACACACACACACACACACACACACACACACACACACATTAAATGACAGGTCCTGTACACAATGACAAGACTGGAGTGAATCATCACAATATTTTATCCAGCTGACATAAATCCCATCCATTGCTCTGCATGTTGATTTTTGCCTATGGTCATCAGCATGCACACTTTTTGTGTGTCTCAAGAGTAACCTTTCTCAGAGGAGGACTGACATTTCACAGCAGTATAGTATGATGCCAGGGTGATGGTTCTCCCTACCCAAGTACTTTCATTCACTGCAGAATTAGCCGTGACAATAAGTCACACTAAATGCTTCTTTCTCAGGGTGTTGTTTAGTCCTGAAAAGGGCCTTTCATTTACTGTCCAGTCTGAGAGAGAGAGAGTAAAGTTACAGCTCTGTAGATGTCAAAACAGAACACAACCTCTGGGAAGGACACTATAAAAATACATTCCATAAATACATACATTAAAGATGCAATTCTCAAGATCAGAAATAAAACATTTAATTAAAGAAAACCCATGTCCACACTTTAAGGGTGAAAATGTTACTATATACTATACTATATTACCGAAAACATGTCCAAATGTGTCAATGGCAGTTTTCATTTCTCGAAGGCCTCTTCTGTCAAACTGAAAGGGTAGAAAGAGTCATGTGAGTGATAATCTCTGGACCTTGCTAAAATCACATTTAATGTATCAAATAGAAACATTTTGTAAAAGAACCATTCAAATGTTAAAACAATAAAGAGAAAGGAAGAACAAACAACTGGGGATTTTCAAAGAAGATTCTGTGGCAACCATGTTTGCAATGCTGACACCATGCAAAATGACATTTTATAGACTTTCCATCTAACATCATATTCTGTTCTTACATTTGCCACACACACGCACGCATGCACGCATGCACACGCACACACACACACACACACACACACACTCTCTCCTGGATCTTTCTATCTTTTTATAAAATCCTCAGTTTTATTTACTCTTTATCTGACATAGTGATGGCTTTCAAAGTTTCTGACATTTTACAATGTTCAATGCCAAAAAATTAAAGTATATTTGAACCTAATTAAACCTGTAGGGAGTTTTGGATTTTTCAAATCAAGACAGTCTCAAGTTTTTGCAGGAGGGGCAAAACAGATTTTCAGAGCAAAGTTCAAACTGTAAGGCAAAACCATTCATTATATTAACCTGCTGAATGAAATATTGAATGTTATTATTTCTTGCTTAGAACAGAACAAAAGATGAGACACTGATGATGATTTTTATGGACATGTACTGTAACTCAGAAAAGTACTTCATGAAGCAATCGTCTTGGCATTATAAGAAAATCACACCCATACCTCTATTACTGACATGTACTGTAACTCAGAAAAGTACTTCATGAAGCAATCGTCTTGGCATTATAAGAAAATCACACCCATACCTCTATTACTGACATGTACTGTAACTCAGAAAAGTACTTCACGAAGCAATCATCTTGGCATTATAAGAAAATCACACCCATACCTCTATTACTGACATGTACTGTAACTCAGAAAAGTACTTCACGAAGCAATCATCTTGGCATTATAAGAAAATCACACCCATACCTCTATTACTGACATGTACTGTAACTCAGAAAAGTACTTCACGAAGCAATCATCTTGGCATTATAAGAAAATCACACCCATACCTCTATTACTGACATGTACTGTAACTCAGAAAAGTACTTCACGAAGCAATCATCTTGGCATTATAAGAAAATCACACCCATACCTCTATTACTGACATGTACTGTAACTCAGAAAAGTACTTCATGAAGCAATCATCTTGGCATTATAAGAAAATCACACCCATACCTCTATTACTGACATGTACTGTAACTCAGAAAAGTACTTCATGAAGCAATCATCTTGGCATTATAAGAAAATCACACCCATACCTCTATTACTGACATGTACTGTAACTCAGAAAAGTACTTCATGAAGCAATCATCTTGGCATTATAAGAAAATCACACCCATACCTCTATTACTGACATGTACTGTAACTCAGAAAAGTACTTCACGAAGCAATCATCTTGGCATTATAAGAAAATCACACCCATACCTCTATTACTGACATGTACTGTAACTCAGAAAAGTACTTCACGAAGCAATCATCTTGGCATTATAAGAAAATCACACCCATACCTCTATTACTGACATGTACTGTAACTCAGAAAAGTACTTCACGAAGCAATCATCTTGGCATTATAAGAAAATCACACCCATACCTCTATTACTGACATGTACTGTAACTCAGAAAAGTACTTCACGAAGCAATCATCTTGGCATTATAAGAAAATCACACCCATACCTCTATTACTGACATGTACTGTAACTCAGAAAAGTACTTCACGAAGCAATCATCTTGGCATTATAAGAAAATCACACCCATACCTCTATTACTGACATGTACTGTAACTCAGAAAAGTACTTCATGAAGCAATCATCTTGGCATTATAAGAAAATCACACCCATACCTCTATTACTGACATGTACTGTAACTCAGAAAAGTACTTCATGAAGCAATCATCTTGGCATTATAAGAAAATCACACCCATACCTCTATTACTGACATGTACTGTAACTCAGAAAAGTACTTCATGAAGCAATCATCTTGGCATTATAAGAAAATCACACCCATACCTCTATTACTGACATGTACTGTAACTCAGAAAAGTACTTCATGAAGCAATCATCTTGGCATTATAAGAAAATCACACCCATACCTCTATTACTGACATGTACTGTAACTCAGAAAAGTACTTCATGAAGCAATCATCTTGGCATTATAAGAAAATCACACCCATACCTCTATTACTGACATGTACTGTAACTCAGAAAAGTACTTCATGAAGCAATCATCTTGGCATTATAAGAAAATCACACCCATACCTCTATTACTGACATGTACTGTAACTCAGAAAAGTACTTCATGAAGCAATCATCTTGGCATTATAAGAAAATCACACCCATACCTCTATTACTGACATGTACTGTAACTCAGAAAAGTACTTCATGAAGCAATCATCTTGGCATTATAAGAAAATCACACCCATACCTCTATTACTGACATGTACTGTAACTCAGAAAAGTACTTCACGAAGCAATCATCTTGGCATTATAAGAAAATCACACCCATACCTCTATTACTGACATGTACTGTAACTCAGAAAAGTACTTCATGAAGCAATCATCTTGGCATTATAAGAAAATCACACCCATACCTCTATTACTGACATGTACTGTAACTCAGAAAAGTACTTCATGAAGCAATCATCTTGGCATTATAAGAAAATCACACCCATACCTCTATTACTGACATGTACTGTAACTCAGAAAAGTACTTCACGAAGCAATCATCTTGGCATTATAAGAAAATCACACCCATACCTCTATTACTGACATGTACTGTAACTCAGAAAAGTACTTCACGAAGCAATCATCTTGGCATTATAAGAAAATCACACCCATACCTCTATTACTGACATGTACTGTAACTCAGAAAAGTACTTCATGAAGCAATCATCTTGGCATTATAAGAAAATCACACCCATACCTCTATTACTGACATGTACTGTAACTCAGAAAAGTACTTCATGAAGCAATCATCTTGGCATTATAAGAAAATCACACCCATACCTCTATTACTGACATGTACTGTAACTCAGAAAAGTACTTCACGAAGCAATCATCTTGGCATTATAAGAAAATCACACCCATACCTCTATTACTGACATGTACTGTAACTCAGAAAAGTACTTCATGAAGCAATCATCTTGGCATTATAAGAAAATCACACCCATACCTCTATTACTGACATGTACTGTAACTCAGAAAAGTACTTCATGAAGCAATCATCTTGGCATTATAAGAAAATCACACCCATACCTCTATTACTGACATGTACTGTAACTCAGAAAAGTACTTCATGAAGCAATCATCTTGGCATTATAAGAAAATCACACCCATACCTCTATTACTGACATGTACTGTAACTCAGAAAAGTACTTCATGAAGCAATCATCTTGGCATTATAAGAAAATCACACCCATACCTCTATTACTGACATGTACTGTAACTCAGAAAAGTACTTCATGAAGCAATCATCTTGGCATTATAAGAAAATCACACCCATACCTCTATTACTGACATGTACTGTAACTCAGAAAAGTACTTCATGAAGCAATCATCTTGGCATTATAAGAAAATCACACCCATACCTCTATTACTGACATGTACTGTAACTCAGAAAAGTACTTCATGAAGCAATCATCTTGGCATTATAAGAAAATCACACCCATACCTCTATTACTGACATGTACTGTAACTCAGAAAAGTACTTCACGAAGCAATCATCTTGGCATTATAAGAAAATCACACCCATACCTCTATTACTGACATGTACTGTAACTCAGAAAAGTACTTCACGAAGCAATCATCTTGGCATTATAAGAAAATCACACCCATACCTCTATTACTGACATGTACTGTAACTCAGAAAAGTACTTCATGAAGCAATCATCTTGGCATTATAAGAAAATCACACCCATACCTCTATTACTGACATGTACTGTAACTCAGAAAAGTACTTCACGAAGCAATCATCTTGGCATTATAAGAAAATCACACCCATACCTCTATTACTGACATGTACTGTAACTCAGAAAAGTACTTCATGAAGCAATCATCTTGGCATTATAAGAAAATCACACCCATACCTCTATTACTGACATGTACTGTAACTCAGAAAAGTACTTCACGAAGCAATCATCTTGGCATTATAAGAAAATCACACCCATACCTCTATTACTGACATGTACTGTAACTCAGAAAAGTACTTCATGAAGCAATCATCTTGGCATTATAAGAAAATCACACCCATACCTCTATTACTGACATGTACTGTAACTCAGAAAAGTACTTCATGAAGCAATCATCTTGGCATTATAAGAAAATCACACCCATACCTCTATTACTGACATGTACTGTAACTCAGAAAAGTACTTCATGAAGCAATCATCTTGGCATTATAAGAAAATCACACCCATACCTCTATTACTGACATGTACTGTAACTCAGAAAAGTACTTCAT
>JAWQFJ010001163.1:0-5000 GCA_034096865.1 Theodoxus fluviatilis
GAGACAGCAGGAGGAGACAGCAGGAGGAGACAGCAAGAGGAGACAGCAAGAGGAGACAGCAGGAGGAGACAGCAAGAGGAGACAGCAGGAGGAGACAGCAGAAGGAGACAGGAGGAGAAACACGGGAAAGAAAGACAGGACGAGCAAAGCTGGACTCATGAATAAAAACTAACGGTTTCTCCACACAACTTTACAACACAAAAGGCTTGTTCAGGAGGCGCAGCGCTGCGAAGCGCTGCCCAGCGCTGCACGTGATTCACTCCTGAACAGCAATTTTGGGGCGTGATTCACTCAGTGCTGAGCAGCGCTGTGCATCACAGATCCAAAGTGATTCACACGATTTTTAAAATGGCGTCTTCAATCCCGCACCGACCGTCGATGACTGGAACGGGCTGCATTTGCCCCAAGCGCTCTGTATGCGCGAGTAATGGCAAGTAAGGATGACACAGTAGTGAACTTTATTCATGCAGAATACATTTAAACGTGCATAAAGGATGTCTGTGGCAAAGAAAACACTTTCTTAGCGTCTAGCAACACAACATGGGGCGCAGAAGATTTACCTCCCCTTAAACAAGTGAAGCGCCGCATTAAATCTGTAGGTGTTCAGGAGAGGCAAAGAGCGCTCAATTGCCAACATGAAGCACTCATGCAGCGCTTTGTACTCCTGAACAAGCCTAAAATGTCCACCCATCCAGACAGCATCATACAAAGCGCAACTCTTCTTTCGTAGACAACACCCTAGTACTCAATCAAGCAACAAAAAACTTCCTTTCCCTTCGGGGCAAATCTCGGTTTGCTCACAGGACCGATTACAGCGATGACTTTTCCAGTCGATGTAGGTTGCATCTGCTGTCTGTCGCTGTCGCGCGTTCACGGAGTGCAAAAACGTCAGCCTGATTGATATCCGCAACTTTCACCCCGCGCTTTCCTGCCCGTTGATCAACTCGAAGCACTAACGGCGCGTTAACCCTTGAACCGCTATTTGGCGCCCTCAGGGGACGTGGCGACAGAGCGACGTGACCGTAAAGGGTGCTGAAGCGCATTTCCATTTTCCCGGCATTGATAGATCCGCTACGACCCGTTCGTCTGTGTGGTCTTCTGATTCTCACGCTTGTGTTTCCGCATAAGACTGGTCCTCCTCCCAAATAACACCGTGTGGCCAGTCCTGTCCGTCCGCCGAGGCGAGTCATACAAGGCATGGTATCCACATGGGTGGATGCCGTGCCACGGACTGATACTGTGTCCGCTATGACCGATGGTCTTGCTTTGGGCAAAGACTGTTGTTATTTGTTGACTCCAGCCAAAAACCAAGGCTACAGCAAAATGTTGTTATGTTGTACTGTTATGTGGGGATTATCTTCAGCCGTGGTAAGCTCCTAACATAACAACTGGCATTCTCTGGAGACAGAGATCAAATCCCCTGGAGACGGAGTGTGGCTGCCTATATGGCGGAGTGTTCAAAAACAGTCACACACGCAATCATCTCACTCACTTGGGTGATCCTGGGAGTGTTTAGCCCAGGTACGCAACAACAACCGATGGTCAACTTGTCCTGTGCCCACGTACGTCGCTGTGCATGATTATTCAACAAGTCACGATGGACAACTGACCCATACTAGCGTTTTGTTTGTTGGTTGGTTTTCTGTATCGAAGGAAGGGAGTTGCTTGGACAGTGGACGGACGGACGGATGGAAAGATGGATGGATAGGACGGACGGACGGATGGACGGATGGATGGAAAGATGGATGGATAGGACGGACGGATGTATGGATGGATGGAAAGATGGATGGGTAAGATGGATGAATGGATGGATGGATGGATAGGATGGATGGATGGATGGATGGGATGGGATGGGATGGGATGGGATGCGATGGGATGAGATGGAATGGGATGGATGGACGGACGGACGGACGGACGGACGGACGGACGGATGGATGGATGGATGGATGGATGGATGGATGGATGGATGGAAAGATGGATGAATACGATGGGATATATGATGGATGGATAGATGGATGGATGGATGGATGGATGGAAAGATGGATGGATGGATGGATGGATGGATGGATGGATGGATGGATGGATGGATGGATGGATGGATGGATGGATGGATGGATGGATGGACGGATGGATGGATGAGGGTCATCCGCTTCTCCGCTTTGTCTTATGCACGACCATTGACCACCCACATGATTGCTGTCGTTTGGAATGTTAGCAAGTCAACCCCATCTAGCTATAGTCATTCGCCTGTTACGAATGTCGCATGCAGAAGCAAGAGGTAAATCTCACCCCCGATCCCCGAAGTGATCGAACAATGTAAAGGAAAGTGGAGTCATGCAAGATGCGGGTTCTATCATGTGAATGAGAGCAATTTCACATTTAAAAATACGCTCGACGCTTTGTTTTGTCTAGCATCTGACATCACTTTCGGCTAGCTTTTTCATTTCAACAAACATCCTTCCACTGCCAACACACACACACAGATGTCACCCCATCCACATTCTTTCCTGAAGAATTTTTCACGTCGGTTTTTTGTCTTTTTCTCCTCTTTTGACACATACATCCAGAAAAAAGTATCTTCTTTCAGGAATCAAGATAAACAAATGCAATATAGCACAAGTTGAATGTGAAGGAATACCAATTTCCCCAAGGAATTGATTGAAATCAGAACATTTCTGATTTGTCATATATTCTCTGGCAGTTTCTTCACGAGAAATTACAAAGCCCATAGCAAGTACAAACTCTCCTCACATTACACAACCAGAAAACCTAACGCAGCTGGAGGAAGTGTGCAATGGATAAGTACGACCAACTAGAATAGCTATGGCAGAATACCACAAAGCGACCACTCGTTGCGATCAACTGACAACAGCTGGACAGAGTGGAAAGACAGAGATAACGCGACGCTGACGAGAGCGGAAATGATCGAGGAAGACGGGCGAAAAACTGGGATTAGAAAAGTCGAAGACGACTTCCGTTGACCTGAAATTTGCTTTCGTCATCAAGTCAACGCACTTCTGATGGAAGTGTGCTTCAGTGATTTGGGCAGGGCAGGGAATGCACACTGTAAGAGACATAGAGCGGATCTGCGTAGCATACTCTAAAAACACAGAGGCGTCGACGTTTAACGCTGAGACTGTGGACAAAAGACAAAAAAGTTATCAAAACAATGCAACTACATATATGCAGACCAACTGCAGAACATGCGCTATAAATTAACTGTGTGATTCAGAGCATATGCAGCAGTCTTAAAATATATCTTTATCAGAAATACCCTCATAAAATCAAGATTTATTTCCTCTCGGGCTCCTTCTGCCACACGGAAATGATTAGCGGCAGGCATCTAACGAACCATTAACAATCCTGAATCTTGTGGAGGCAGATTTCATTGATCAGCCGCAGATTTCCTTCAAGGCTCCGCCTCCGCATGCACTCACACACACAGACACACAGACACAATCACACACACACACACACACACACACACACACACAGACACACACACACACACACAGACACACACACACACACACACATAAACACACACACACACACACACACACATACACACACACACACACACACACACACACACACACACACACACACACACACACACACACACACACACACACACACACACACACACACACACACACACACAGACACACACACACACACACACACACACACACACACACACACACACACACACACACACACACACACACACACACACACACACACACACACACACACACACACACACACACACACACACACACACACACACACACACACACACACACACACACACACACACATAATCACACACACACACACACACACACACACGCATACACACACATACACACAGATACACACATACACACGCACACACACATACATAAACACACACACACACGCACACACACACGTACACACACAAACATACACGTACGCGAGCTAGCATATTTCACACACTTTCACAAGCATACATGTGCACGCCATGAGCTTGCCTGTCAAGGGAAGGTATGTGCGGGGAAATAAACTATATTATCCCTCCAGGTTTACTGGAGGTCCTACAGACTTTATCTGTCTGTCTGTCTGTGTGTGTGTGTGTGTGTGTCTGTCTGTCTGTCCCGTCTCCACGGCTTATATCTCAAAAACTACTGGACGGATTTCCTTGAGATTTTGCACACTAACTGGAAGTTAGGTCCGATTGAATGTATCAAATTTTCAGAATCGAGGCTTGAAGAGAAAGTGGTTTTTTTAAGGTCGTATAATCGAAGCACCTCTCTAAAAATTATTGAAATGACAATTGACGGAAAAGCCAAATTTGACGTCATTAATAACGTTACGTCATTTGCAAGTACAATTTCGATCCTATATGCCAGGACACGAATTTCGAAACACCTGGGGATGGCGAAATTCCAACATGTGCGACGTCATCAATAACGTGACGTCATTTGCGAGGACAGTTTATAGGAGAATTAATTTAGATAGATATGTCCTCAGATGTCTTAGGCTGCGAGGCCTTTATCTGATCTTTTGATCAGTACTTATGGCTACTCTCACTCTCTCTCTGTCTCTCTCTCTCTCTGTCTCTCTCTCTCTCTCGATCTCTCTCTCGATCTCTCTCTCGATCTCTCTCTCGATCTCTCTCCCACCCACCCTCTTACTCTCATTCTCTCTTCCCTTCCTCCCCTTTTCCCAGCTCCCCCCCCCCCCCTCTCTCTGTCTCTCTCTCTGTCTCTCTCTGTCTCTCTCTCTGTCTCTCTCTGTCTCTCTCTCTGTCTCTCTCTGTCTCTCTCTGTCTCTCTCTCTCTCTCTCTCTCTCTCTCTCTCTCTCTTACCACATTTGAATATTTTGCCTCAAGGGCTGAATGTAAGTAAGAAAGGCAATACTGCCTAATTCACTACCCTTGTAAAATAAAGTTCGTTCGTTCGTTCTGTCTGTCCTGATTTAAGCGCAACAACTTGGTACTGGTAGTCTGTTG
>JAWQFJ010001163.1:10000-25000 GCA_034096865.1 Theodoxus fluviatilis
TGTAGGTGTTCTGTACTGAATAAAGGAAAATGTTTTCATTGGAGGAAGTTGAGACTTTCTCAAGAAATAGCTGAAAAGAAGAGTAGAAGACAAGCAACCGACTGTTTCTTTCATGAGCAAGTCTGGCCCTGAAGAGGGCCGTTTGGGGGTTGTACTGCCGCCGATGCGGGCAAGAAATAGCAGCAGCAATTCTGACAAAGAAGTTCCGTACCTTTAGTTTAGTTTTTCTGTGTGCGCTGCAATTTCTCCAAATTTAAGTGCTCTGAAGAATCTTGGGTATTGACAGTTCCCGCGAGGTGTGGGAGTGTGCCCGACAGACTGAGCTTAGATGCAGCGGTTATGGATAGAGAGTGCTCTCCGATTCCGGCAGCACCTTTGTACCCGACCACGTTATACTTGAGATTTTACACACATTATCTGTCCGTCCGTCCGTCCGTCCGTCCGTCCGTCCGTCTGTCTGTATGTCTGTCTGTCTGTCTGTCTGTCTGTCTGTCTGTCTGTCTGTCTGTCTGTCTGTCTGTCTGTCTGTCTGTCTGTCTGTCTGTCTGTCTGTCTGTCTGTCTGTCTGTCTGTCTGTCTGTCTGTCTGTCTGTCTGTCTGAATCAGTGTCTGTCTCTTTGTCTCAGCATCTCTCTCTCTCTCTCTCTCTCTCTCTCTCTCTCTCTCTCTCTCTCTCTCTCTCTGTGTCTGTGTGTGTGTGTGTGTGTGTGTGTGTGTGTGTGTGTGTGTGTGTGTGTGTGTGTGTGTGTGTGTGTGTGTGTGTGTGTGTGTGTGTGTGTGTGTGTGTGTGTGTGTGTGAGTTGACATCTCATCTTTATTTCATCCAATGAGAGTCTAAACTATAAAGAGAAACATTTAGAGTGCTAGAGAGATGAACTTGAAGAAGTATTCCTTTCCAATGTCTTTACGCGAGAAAACCATCACGTATGTCTGCATACTCTTTCCATATAATTCTACGTCCCAAATGCACTTCAAGTGCCCTTTTTGCATTGAAGAGCTCGACGGAAGTTTCCGCCTTCGGCGTAATGACCGAATTGTGTCAGGCTCTTCCGGTGCATCTAGGGCGTGGAAAATGGCGGACAGAAGCAGGTCACACATCTGACACAAGGCTGGAATGTGTAGCTTTATAAAACAGTGAATAAGTATCGCATAGGTAGCAATGATAAGTATGAAGAAAATATACGTGTAGCTGAATGTTCCTGTAGAAGTAATGTATCTCATTAATGCAAGAAAATGTGTCTGTAGTCACACTGATCTTCATACACGTATGTCACCTTCAAACGCAGCAAGCAGGCACTCTCTAGTGAGTTCAGGATGTTGTTACGAAACACAGAATGTACATGTGATCATTCTCTTGCAAAATGCCCTGAACAAAGCTTCACATTATGGGATAGTCTTCTACGTATATTTTAGAACACTGTCCTTTTAGTATATGTGGGTCTGACATAACATTTTTTTCCAAAGGTGTATAGATCAAGGTTAAGAGTATTCAATAATAAACCTCTTTTGAATACGAAAGGTTATCGGAGAAGAGAAAGAAGAGTGAATGAATAGAGAAGGATGGCAGGGAGTAAAACAGATTTTAAACAGCCCTCCAGAAGGATTAGCAAGCGTTTAAACATAAAGCCGGACGCAGGAACAGGAAGAATACATGTTGCGTGATAGAGGTAGAGACACAGACGGTAGATAGATTACATATTTACGAGACAAACATAATCCACACACCATTGATTCTGAAGGCATCTCTCACATTTGAAACAAAGAGCGAAGAACATTAAGGCAAGAACGTTAGCCATGCAGGAGCCAAAATGTCTGGAGGAAGGGGAGCGGGGATGTGGAGAGGTAGGGTGGGGGGTGATTCGGGGTGATAAGGAGGGGGAGAGAGGGGTGAGGAAGCAGGCAACTAGCGAGACGACGCCAAACTGCCGATGTCTGCCAGTTCAAACTCCCTGACAGGAAGCAAGGCCACACTAGCAGGAAACTTTCCTTGCCTCCGTCGCCTCAGTCCCCACCCCACCCTCCACCTCCCCACCTTCCCTTACACACTCATGTTTGTTTCCTGCAACCCCTACCTCAATACCTGGTTGACGTCATGTCATCCCCACCCCCACCCCATCCTCTATCCTCTATCGTCACCCATGATATTCCACCCCCACCCCCTTCTTCATTGCCCCTGTCCACATGAATACTATTTCCACATGGCATCTTGCTCTACCCCTCTCCTCCCTGCGGAATGCGATGTCGTTCCCTCGTCAGGCCACTTATTGTCTCTGTTCTTTGTTGGCTCTTTCATGAAAACGACGCGGGCGAATTTGCGCTGTTCGGCTACAGTAGCGACTGCCCATCGCACCATGTTTGTCCCCAGGGTGACACGCCGTGGCCTGCAAGCGCGTATGTAGAAAAAGTTTAAAATATTCACATGAATCATTATCGCTTTTTGTAGGATGTAATCGGACAAATCATTCGGCATTTAGAGGAAAATTGTTATTAAAATGCACGTGTTTGACCCTAGCAACATCTCACACATAGTATGATTTTTTTCGAGGGGAACTTTGAGGTGCGGGTACACAAAAATGGTGATTGTCAATGACGTTTTTGAAATGTTTTGTTGCACTCGCAGGCTTTTGTTTCCGCCCAAATGTTGTCTAAAAGCATGTCCGAATAACATTTTGCTTGAGTTAAGAAAAAGGAGAAATGCCATTAATTAATCCATAATAATTGCAGTCGAGCCTGTCTGACAAAGAAAAAATGTCAAGTTCATTTACACAAAAGCACACTAAAGCGTATGACAGAATAATAGAAAAAATATTCCCCTAAATATATACATATAAGAAGAACATTTTCAGGTCACACAACTTCCCTATTTTTACGGAGTTCTGCCTATATAACGTTTCGTGTTTTGGTCTAGTGCTCCATCTACGAGGTCCATCTCTTATTCACTGTTGCTCCGATATCTGCACGGATGTCCTGCCGTCTAATCGAGCTACAGTTTTCGATCTGTTTGCAACTCTGTTCCGTGCTGTTAGCCTTTGCCCCGGCAGCCTCAAGCAGACCTGGGGAATTTCGCGTGTGGGGAGTGATGCCCGGATGTGTTTGGCAACAAATTATGACGCGACCGACGCTCGACGCCCCAGCAACCCCTGCTGGCCCCTTTTAGGAGTTTTTAGGGATCCTGGCCCCTTTCAGGAGCTTTTTGGGACCCCTGGTTCCTCGATCGGCTGCCAGGGGTCGCATGTTCCCTCACAGCTTTTAGTCGTGAGCATTTTCTTGGGCATTCCAATGGGAACGACTCCTTCCCGCGTTATTATGAGGAAGTGGGTTCGCCTCGCAGACAAGCGTCGGGGTTAGCAGCGTTGTTTTAGCAGGCACGCTCGTCATTTCCTGTTGTTAGCAAAGTCGCCTTTTCCCCCCTACAGAATAGAGTCGTGTTGGAAGTGTATAGGAGGTGTACGGAAACGAACAGGATTGTTTGAAATGAAGGAATGTGTTCGTACGAAAGCATGTGCTCAACAACTAGATTTACGGCGGATGGAGAACACACATGTGCAGATTTTCTGCTTTTAAAGAATTTCATTTTTCATTAGAAAGCTGTCATGTTTAAATGGCCTCAGAAGGTTATGAGAATTGAACACACGAAGTGCTGTAATCTAAAGGCATTTTTACTTTTAGCGGGCGTAAACTGATTAATTGTCACAAGCAACGGAATGTCTGAGCAATTTCTCATGTTTAGGAACTGCAATGTTCCTACCCAACGGGATAATATTGAAAATGTATAAGCAGCATGCGTGATGTAATTGGCACGCGAGAAGTGCGAACTTATTCATTTGCAAGCGTGGGTACACAATTGAATCTTCGTCGGCATTATGGTAACGTGCTATATGAATGGTATTTGTACGCATGCTTTTCGCCGTGATATCCATACAATGTTCACGTCCACAAATGCATATGCAATAGGACGGATGCCTTACTAACTGATTTCTACGCTTGTGTCCATGATAATACATGTACCAAGTAAATGCATTCGCATGGATATTGACGTTTACATGTTTCCCCAATTCTGTCTTGTTAATACTGAGCAAAATACAAAGGCCCCGAGCGACATTTTTGCCAAATAACCTTCCACTGTCTGTTCGGGTAAGAAAAAACCGAATGCGTCTCACTACGCGTTTCGTAAGATGAACAACTAGGAAATTGTGAGTTACCCCTTCTTCTTCTTCTTCTTCTTCTTCTTCTTCTTCTTCTTCTTCTTCTTCTTCTTCTTCTTCTTCTTCTTCTTCTTCTTCTTCTTCTTCTTCTTCTTCTTCTTCTTCTTCTTCTTCTTCTTCTTCTTCTTCTTCTTCTTCTTCTTCTTCCTCTTCCTCTTCCTCTTCTTCTTCTTCTTCTTCTTCTTCTTCTCTTCTCTTCTTCTTCTTCTTCTTCTTCTTCTTCTTCTTCTTCTTCTTCTTCTTCTTCTTCTTCTTCTTCTTCTTCTTCTTCTTCTTCTTCTTCTTCTTCTTCTTCTTACTTTTCTTCTTCTTACTCTTCTTCTTCTTCCTTCTTTTTCTTTCTTTCTTTCTTCTTCTTCTTCTTCTTCTTCTTCTTCTTCTTCTTCTTCTTCTTCTTCTTCTTCTTCTTCTTCTTACTCTTCTTCTTCTTCTTCTTCTTCTTCTTCTTCTTCTTCTTCTTCTTCTTCTTCCTCTTCTTCTTCTTCTTCTTCCTCTTCTTCTTCTTCTTCTTCTTCCTTCTTCTTCTTCCTTGTTCTTCTTCCTTCTTCTTCTTCCTTCTTCGTCTTTCTTCTTCTTCTTCCTCCTCCTCCTTCTTCTTCTTCTTTCTTCTTCTTCTTCTTCTTCTTCTTCTTTCTTCTTCTTCCTTCTTCTTCTTTCTTCTTCTCTTCTTCTTCTTCTTCTTCTTCTTCTTCTTCTTCTTCTTCTTCTTCTTCTTCTCCTTCTTCTTCTTTCTTCTTCTTCTTCCTTCTTCTTCTTCTTTCTTCTTCTTCTTCTTCTTCTTCTTCTTCTTCTTCTTCTTCTTCTTCTTCTTCTTCTTCTTCTTCTTCTTCTTCTTCTTCTTCTTCTTCTTTCTTCTTCTTCTTCTTCTTCTTCTTCCTTTCTTCTTCTTCTTCTTCTTCTTCTTCTTCTTCTTCTTCTTCTTTTTCTTCTTCTTTCTTCTCTTCTTCTTCTCTTCTTCTTCTTCTTCTTCTTCTTCTTCTTCTTCTTCTTCTTCTTCTTCTTCTTCTTCTTCTTCTTCTTCTTCTTCTTCTTCTTCTTCTTCTTCTTCTTCTTCTTCTTCTTCTTCTTCTCCTTTGAATTTTTTTTTAATGATTAATAGCCTTGAATTGCCTGCAAAAGCTGACAGGTAGTACAACTCCCCTCCATTCATCCAGACAGCCAAATAGCCAATATCTGGCCCTTCACTTGATTCCACTCTTTTCTACACATCTAACACTCACATCCTTGTCTGTTCGTATGTTTGTGCAACTACGTCTGTGACACATACTTAATCTTTACTTCTGTGTATACACCACCATGACGTATATGGTAGGACACTCGTCCTCGCTAGCAAAACATTGATACACTCCTGATTCCTGTTTACTCGCCGCCTGTGCGATTCTGTCGAGGCTTCCCGAGACGTACGACGGGCGAGACAGTTTGAGCGTCCCATAAAGAACAGCATCTCCGCTGATAGCTGCTCACTTCATGGCAGGACCACCAACCCGGCGTCTCCTCAGGAGCTCCCGCGACAGTTGTAAAACGATGGGCGCGGGGAGTCCGTCTGAGGTTTGTTGCCGCTAGGGATGACCTTTGCCCCGCAAGATGGCGAAAAGCCCGCAAGGTCGGTGACCTTCCATCCCTTACCGAGTCATCAGAGACGCTCTTGAGGCGCTACCGCCCTCCTCTCTCCAGTCACCACACACAGCTGTCATTGTGCCGCGCAGGATCTTGGTGGACGTGGTCCTGGGCATTACGCCACTTCAGCGTGTCGGGAAGGTGATAAACGAGGAATGACAGTTACTGGTTTCTGATAGTCCGCTCTCCATCTTCCCAAACGCGGGCATTGGCCCTGTAACAGCCCTAGGAAGTTGGAACGGTCCCTAAGGGATGGAGAAGTTGCCCAAGCCCGAGTCTCAACAGATGTTGCTCTACTCATAGGAAGCAGAGGAATTTGGGGTGAGCGCCATGGAGGCCGTGGTCCTGATGAATTTGCCATAGAGGCTTCAGGTCGGCTGCGTCAGGTCGAAAGAGGCAAAGGATGTTTTCTGTTTGGGGTAGGCATGGGAACTTGTTATGGCGTAAGTGCCTTTTCCCCAGGGGTCGACTGGGGGTCAGCGAACTTCTGCCCTGGATATGATCGTCCTCAGAGTTTGTCGACCTCTTTTTGTTGTTTTGATGCCCACCACAGCATGGTATTGCCGTGGGTTAGTGTTATGAAATGGATATGTAAATCATTTTGATGTAATAAGATCAAAACAGATCATATTCATTCATACATCAACTTGTGCTTTTTATGTGATATCCGTGAGAAAATACCCGATGGTCACAAACATAAAATACGCCCCATTATATGTAAAGCTCTTATTTTGCAATGATGAGAATTCTATAACGATATTCGTTGTCGAATTCCCATCCACGCTTTTGAAGCAAAACTGTGTTTAGTATCATAACATCGTCTGCTCTACCTTTTCCTCTAAAGACATGTTTGGCACTTTTGTGCGATGGATTTTCACCATTGCCTCCGACGGAAGAAAGGACTTTTTCTCTTGCCACAAAAACCAAACGCCTTTCCTGGCTGCGGTGCAGTTGCTTTCTATGTCTCCTTGCCGAGATCCATAGCGCACACCATTGATAAAGCCCGCTGCACACAAAGCAATTCCACACGTTCCACAGCTCTCGGCGTGTGTCATTTCAGCAGCCAATCGAGTTTCGCATTAGTGGAACTGTGCTCTGCGATTGGGAGATATTTATATCATGTGGACAGCGTCAGTGTGGGACATATGGAATCGCCTCGTGTGATACGGCCTGAAGTGTGATGTGGAGGGCGTCAGTGTGGAACATATGGAATCGCCTCGTGCACGAGGGGCTTAAAGGCCGTAATCGTGCACGAGGGGCTTAAAGGCCGTAATCGTGCACGAGGGGCTTAAAGGCCGTAATCGTGCACGAGGGGCTTAAAGGCCGTAATCGTGCACGACGGGCTTAAAGGCCGTAATCGTGCACGAGTGGCTTAAAGGCCGTTTTAAACGGAGCGATTCCACTCGATCTACACTGACGCTCTGCAGCCTGCGTCATCGTGGCAACCACTCGCGGCTCGCGACAGAAGAGCAAGAGTATTATAGTGTTCTGCGATTGGGAGATGGTCTTGTCGTGTGGACAGCCTCAGTGTGGAAAGTGAGAGATCGCCTCGTGTAATAGGGCCTTAAGGCCTTCGTACAGGAGGCGATTTTAGCCTGGCAATCTCGCAAGCGTCGTTGTAGCAGCCGATCACGGCTGGCAATAGTGGACCAAAGGCGTCAGTAGCGCTCTGCCAATGGGAGGTATTTTTGTCAGTCCGTGTGTGGCGTGTGGAATTGCCCCGTGTGCGAAGGCCTTTACGGGACAAAGGAAGGAGCTGAGTGTTGCTGCAGCGTGGATGATGCATAGCCCGGACCTCCTGCGGCGCCCCTGACAAGCGTCTGTGGCTTTTCTCCAATGATTTCTCTTTTCAGGCCATGCCCCACGCAGGGTTGGAGGAAACCTCATTTAACGCCATTGTGTGGGTCTGTTTCACGCGGATCCATTCGGTGTGTTTTCCAACAAGGCATTTTATAGCGGTCCGCCGAAATGTGACCTCTCCAAATTGCTGATCATCTCAATCGTACTGAGGATTTGTACAGAGCCAAGTGACATCTGTAATCAATGAGTGAGGTTTTACGGCCTTGTACCTTTTGTAGGATGTCCGAGGCCACTGACTACGAAATCACTGGAACAAGCAAGATTAAGAGCTAGCAAGACGTCTCGTCTTTGAACAATCGCGTAGGGATGGGTGGACGGTGTTTTACGGCCTATGTAAGTCCATTAAGCACGAAAATCACTAGAACAGTTGAGAGTAAACGTAAGGCATGTCACTGTGTCCCTAGTTATTCGCCTCTTACGAATCGTGTAGGGAGACGCGGTGGGTCTATTTTTAGCCTCAGTCCACGGGGGTGACGTCTATAAATCACCATCTGTTGGTCAAATGGTGATCTACTTCTTGTTTTACGTACGATGCAGCTAAAATACGTCCTAACATATTCTACTATTTTTGTTGCAAGCAGGGTAAGGCCCGAAAGAACACAATCAAAATGAACATGTCGTATGTGTCCTGAGCAAACTCAGAAGGTGCATTTTATGGATATTAAATAATGGCTTCGGCAACGAGTTTATTATTTTATATTCTTGTCGAAACATAAAATTTTTGTCCAGATAGCGTCACACGTGCACGTGCAAAGCTCGCTGAGAGAGACGCGTGCAGTGACGCGGTGGCAAAAACGTGTTTGCTTATCGCGGGGAAAATGTGCAAAGATAACAGTCTGCTGGGACAGCGGTTTCTGTGCTCGCCTGAAGTAGAGGAGCAATTTACGTTGACAGTTGTTCCACGTTCAGATAATTTGTGTGGCGATCAAAGTCAAAACTGCTCGTACGAGATGTAACGCATGCACGTAAGCCCGCATTGCCGTAAACTATGAACACAACTTGCAGAAACTTTGGATCTCTAGTAGAGAGTTTCAAATTGTGTTTCTTCATCGTCCAAACACACTCACACCCGTCCACATCCACCGATATTTATGAAGTGCTGTTCGTCTCCTCTATCGGCAATATTAGCCCCCTGTGGGTTGGGGGTCAGAATAGACCCACCGCGTCTCCCTATACGAGATTCGTACGAGGCGGATAAATAAGGAAATCGTGACTTTACTTGCTCTCAGTCCACCAGGTTTTGTGACTGTTTGTGATTAATGGCCTCACGTTGTTACAAAGGCTGAATGGCAGTAAAATTCCATTCGTGCATTCTCCCATGCGTCTCCCTTCGCGATTCGTAAGAGGCGAATGAATAGGAATATCGTGACTTGATTTGCGCTTACTCTGAACTTTTCTAGTGAGTTTCGTGCTCAATGGCCTTATATAGCCTATGACGGCTGATAGGCTGTAAAAGGAGAACTAGGGGATACGTAACATGACTTCCTCTTACCTTTACTAGCTCTTGTTATTGTTCGTGATCAGTGGCCTCATATAGCCTACAATGAAGGCTGATAGGCCGCAAGCCTCCATCCATCACAATCATCGTAATCATTATCATTGTCATCACCCATCATCGTAATCATTATCATTGTCATCACCCATAATCGTACTATAGTTTCTCCTCAATGCCCTGTTGTGGAATGAATAACTCTATTTTCTTCTCTTTCTTTTTCATTCTTACTCTCTCTCTCTTTCTCTCTCTCTTTTTCTCTCTCTTTCTCTCTCTCTTTCTCTCTCTCTTTCTCTCTATCTCTCTTTCTCTTTCTCTCTCTCTCTCTCTCTCTCTCTCTCTCTCTCTCTCTCTCTCTCTCTCTCTCACTTCGCTCTGGTCAGCCGAGCAGGACGGACGCGCTTCTCTTCGCTCTCGATATTTCTGCGTCTACCACACTACTAGTGGAGCAAAATGCCAGTTACTGGACTCCCAGCCGCTGCAGAGGGTGCCATAGTATCACTGTTGGCTACAGAGACCTTATCCCCATTGAGGGTGGACGGTACAGAGAGCCAAACGGTTGTCGTACTACGGTTTACGAAGGGTCAGCCATTGCCGTACGACAACGCACAGCACAGGGGCGGGTTTCAAAATAGGTAGTCGATCTTGGTCGCAAGATCTTGCTTCGCAGTAAGAGCTAGCTAAAAAAGAAACTACCCAACGTGACGAACTAATGCGCATGCGTAGACGTCACGACAAGAGGTGAACTAGCCACATTTCAATGGCCGACGTGTTGCCTGTTCATTCAGAAAACGCTCTATTTCGAGATACTAGCAACCCATCCAAAGAAAATATAAGCCATGCACAGCATTAATTTATCAAAGGTGTATGTTGAATGCATCAATAGATCGTGAAAGCTTTTACATTTTACACATCGAATGCAGGTCGACGCATCCACGCCGAACTTTTGTCTCCAAGATGGCGGCGCGCACTGTACTCATGCTGTCCGCCATCTTGAATCTTAAAAGCTAGGCACCTCTCAAGCTGCCTCGCTCAATCTACGCTCGTCTACGATTGGCTCGATAGCAAGCAAAGAATGAAACTGCCCATTCGGCGAGATCTGCGTAGATCTACCGAGATCTTCGCATTTTGAAACCCGCCCCAGGTGGAGGCGGAAGCCGCCGGCACAGATGCGACGTGACAGGCAGCGGGCTCAACAACACCGTGAACACCGTGAGTTTAAAAGCGCTACTTACTAGTTTTCTAAGTCCTCTGAGCCACTTGAACTGCGGGATGAAAGTAATCCGTATGCCTCTGCTGACATCGCTGCGAAATTCCAGTGCACAACAACCCAGGGTGAACATCCATCTGTGACCTCTGACCTTCCGCCAAATAACCAGGATGAAGTTCGAAACTGTCGCCCAGAAACAGCTGAGAAAATTGACTGTGCTGTCACAGATGATCAGCCGTCACCAGCCCACGCCCGCGCCGACACTTCCCCCGATGAAGACCTTCCACCTTCGGCGAGAGAGTTAATTCGGTCATTGAGACAAATCCAAGCCACCGCGCAGTCCTGCACTGAAGGCATCACCGAGATCACATCAGAGATAGGCACGGGGATGCACGACGGCTGTGATGCAGTCAGCGCTGATGCTCAGTTCCCTCTGCCCCGTGCTCAATTGGAAGACAGGCTTGCTCCTCCTGGAGGGCCCATGCAAGTCTCTCCACAAGTCCGTCCACCATACATGCCCCCAGCTAGTTACGATCATCGCGACAGTGGCCGTCGAGAAGGGGACCGACCGACCCTGACACGGAGCCAGCGTAAGCTGAGAGCACGAAAGACGTAATAGCTTGTGTGTTGAGACTCTCGTGCATATCGTGACTGAAATCGCTTTCGCGTCTCGGACAAGACTGGTCACCAGTCTTGAACCAACTACCCCCCACCCCATTGTTTAATATGTGCCGATTTAATGCATGTAAATTGCAACAGGCCGGCGGCCTACGCAATAAATCATTCGTTCGTTCGTTCGTTCTCTCTCTTTCCTCTCTCTTTCTCTCTCTTTCTCTCTCTTTCTCTCTCCATTTTCTACTCTATTGCCCTACATTACGAGATTTAAGGGAACGTTTCTTCATTGTTTCTTTAGATTCGAACGTCGATATTTACGTAATTTCATCGTAAGTATTGACACCGTCCACTAGAAATGTATTGACACTATATATTTGAAATGTATTGACTTGTACTTACATTGTATACTTGAAAGGGGCTGATGGCCTATTCAATAAATCCGTTCGTTCGTTCGTTCGTTCTCTTTCTCTATCACTCTCTGTCTCTGTCTCTCTCTCTCTCTCTCTCTCTCTCTCTCTCTCTCTCTCTCTCTCTCTCTCTCTCTCTCTCTCTCTCTCTCTCTCTCTCACTCACTCCTTTCTTCTTCTCTTTCCTCGCTCACTTGCCCGCCCGTCCTTTCGCCCACACGCCTGCCCGCCCGCCCGTACTCACTTGCTCGCTTGCTCGCTCGCTCGCTTGCCCGCCCGCCCGCCCACCCGCCCGCCCACTCACTCGCTCACTCACTCGCTCACTCACTCACTCACTCACTTGATTACACACACACACACACACACACACACACACACACACACACACACACACACACACACACACACACACACACACACACACACACACACACACACACACATCCAATACATAATCGTGTATATATAAAAACTGCTGGCGCTGAACCTCCAGGTTTTGGCATTACAAAAAAAAGAAAAGAAGATCGGGTTCGAACACGCAACCTCTCAAGAAAAGAGGGGGGAAAAACACACACACACAAAAACACAAAAAACCAGGACGGGTTGGAACCCACAACCTCTCGAAAAAAGAGGGGAAAAAAAAGTTTCAGTGCAGAATCGAACCTGGTCACGCATTACCAAGAGTTCAACGCTCTACCAAATGTGCCATTGGAGAACTGGTATGACTGAGTGTTTGTAAAGCATTTATAACGTTCTTTTCCGTAAACCGCCTTGGTTCGTATTTTGCACTGTAAATTGTAGAAAAATGGATGATAGTTCATGAAATTTGAGTGGTCTTGTACATTTTAGGATACTCAAGGTCTATTTCTGCCAAGTTTAATATCGATTCACTGCCATTAGGCCACGCATTTCGCCATTCCGTCAACTGACATTTGAGGGGGGTGTTTTCGAGTTTACGACCTAAACAAATCACTTTCTTTTCAAACCTCGATTCTGAAAATTTGATACATTCAATCGGACCTAACTTCCAGTAAGTGTGCAAAATGTCAAGGAAATCCGTCCAGTAGTTTTTGAGATATCAGCCATTAAGTCGGGACTGACAGACAGACACACAGATAAAATTACGTCACGTTATTCGACGCCAAATGATCACGTCACACATTTTGCATTTCGCCATTCAGTCAATTGCCATTTTAGGGGGGGGGGGGGTTCGAGTTTACGACCTAAACAAATCACTTTCTGTTCAAACCTTGATTCTGAAAATTTGATACATTCAATCGGACCTAACTTCCAGTAAGTGTGCAAAATGTCAAGGAAATCCGTCCAGTAGTTGTTGAGATATCAGCCGTTAAGTTGGGACTGACAGACTGACACACAGACAGATAAAGTCTGTAGGACCTCCAGTAAACCTGGAGGGATAAACACTACCTACACTTAAACAAGCATGCACATTCTACCGCACAAACATTCATATGCACACATCTTTGGACATACACGCAAACATACACATTTACACGCACAAGCAAGCGGGCACACTCATCCATTCACGTACTTTTGCAGTGTTCTTCGTTTGGAACAAAGTCCAAAATAGAGCGCTTTCTTTACGGCAGGCAACACTGGGCAACACCAACAGAGTTACCTCCCTTCCTCTACCCCATTGGACATCGTCGAGACATCGGCACTCAGGTTTGTCAAGTAGTTTTCTTGTCTTCCACAACGTTGGGGAAGGTTGACTGAAACTCGTGCTTGAGTTTCCCGTGTACAAGTACAAATGAATAACTGGTGCTTGTTTGCCCTGCATTTGTGGAGAGCTGACTTTGAGAGGACGGTTGTATCGGTTTAAGCACAGCCACCATTCGTGATTCGCCGCATGAATGCGAAGTTGAAACCAACGTTACAGTGTTGCTGCGAATGCGCAGAAATGGACGAGTTTGTAGAGATAAGGCTGTAGGTGTGCGTCTGGAGAGAATACTAGTTAGTTTACGTTTCCAATCTCGCCCAGATTCAGTTGAAAGCATGTGCTTGTAACTAAAGGATCTTTGATGTAACTAAACGTCATGTGATGTTTACCTCGGAAGTAAGCATACCACATATCATGCAAGCACAGAGATAGATGATGCTTCAATACAAGCCGGCTTTGCTGCAAAGTGCATAGTCCAGATGACAGCACAATAATAACAGATTTGTTCCCGAAGAAGCGTCCTTGAAATTTGCATTGCACGTAGAATAGCAAAATGGTGTACTTATATCTGTGCCCTGCTTAATCTCCCCTGTAGGTGATCTGGCTGATTTTTCGAAGTGTTTAAAGTACCATAAATGAGTGTGGTTCCTGCCGTGGTTTTTCCTGTAGATTCATTTTTCTCCTTTTCAAGCTTTGCACGATTGTCTCCAGTTGTTCTGGTGTACTTGCTGGTCATTCGGGGTGTGTGTGTGTGCGCGCGCGCGCGTGTGTGTGTGTGCGCGCGTGTGTGTGTGCGTGTGTGTGTATGTCTGTGTAAGTGTGTGTGTACCTTCATATGTGTGTGTGTGTGCACACGTGTGTGTGCACGTGTGTGTGCACGTGTGTGTGTACGTACGTTTGTGTATACGTACGTACGTGTGTGTATGTGCGTGTGTGTGTGTGTGTGTGTGCGTGTGTGGGTGTGTGTGTGCGTGCGTGTGTGTGTGTATGTGTAAGTGTGTGTGTGCGTGTGTGTGTATGTATGTGTATGTATGTGTATGCATGTGTGTTGATGTGTATGCACATGTGTGCGTTAATGTGTGTGTATGTGTGTGTGTGTGTGCGTATTTGCGTGCGTGCGTGTGTGTGTGCGTGTATGTGTGTGTGTGTGTGTGTGTACCTACGTGTGTGTGTGTGTGCGCGCGCGGGTATGTGTACGTACGTGTGTGTAAGTACGTGTGTGTACGTACGTGTGTGTACGTACGTGTGTGTGTGTGTAAGTACACGTGTGTGTGTGTGTGCGTGTGTGTGTGTGCATGTGCGCTCGTGTGTGTATGTATACATGTATGTGTATGTATGTGAGTTTATGTGTCTGTACATGTGTGCGTCCATGTGTGTGTGTGCATGTGTGTGTGTGTTTGTGTGTGTGTGTGTGTGTAGTTGTGTGTGTGTGCGCGCGCGCGCGTGTCTTTGGGCGTGTGTGTGTGTATGTGTATATATATGTGAGTGTGTATGTGTAAGCACATGTGTGCGTAAATGTGTGCATATATGTGCATGCACACGCATGTGTGTGATTTTCATGAGTTACGGCGACAATGTAAAGTCGGCACTGGTGTAAATTGTTACTCTGACTTTACTGTCTGCAAGCATGTGTGACTGTGACTTCACTGTGACATCATCAAGCTGTGACTGCGACTTCATTGTGACATCATCAAGCTGTGACTGCGACTTCACTGTAACATCATCAAGCTGTCACTGTGACTTCACTGTGACATCATCAAGCTGTGACTGTAACTTCACTGTGACATCATTAAGCTGTGACTGTGAATTCATTGTGACTTGGGAATTCATTGCGACTTCATTAAGCTGTGACTTCACCAAGCTGTGACCGACATCATTGTGACTTCATCAAGCTGTGGCATTTCCTTTACTGT
>JAWQFJ010001163.1:34093-36593 GCA_034096865.1 Theodoxus fluviatilis
TTTTGTTTTTTTTTTTTATAGTTGGTTTTTTATCTTTTTTATTTTCTTTTGTTTTATGTTTTTTATTTTTTCTTTTTTTTATTATTTCATCTTTTGTTTTTATTTTTTTTTTGCTTTTTCTTTTTTTTTTCTTTTTCTTTTTTTTTATTTTTATTTTTATTGTTTTTTTTTTTTTATTTTTTTTTTTTTTTTTTTTTTTCTGATTTTTTTTTTATTCTTTTTTTTCTTTTTTTTGATTTCCAAGGGTTTCTATATGAGAGTGGAGATGCACAGAAAAACATTCAGGGCCAAACGGGAATTGCAGCATATATCGTTGCGATATGAAACAATGTGTAGTTCGTAGATCAGATTTAGAAAAGTTCAATGTTGAATGTTTATGGCTTGAAGTGAAAAGTAATGTGCACTCATCTGTTATGTTGGGATTTCTCTACAGAAATCCTGCATCTACCTACTGTTGGTATGATGAATTTGTAAAAATGATGGACAAAGTTTGTGCCTTCAAAAAGAATGTGGTTCTGTTGGGCGATTTCAATATTGATTATTTCAAAAAGAATTGTGCATGGGATTCTACCATTGCTCTCTTTGGTCTCACACAATTAGTTCAAACTGCAACAAGAGTCACACAGGCGACATCAACTTTGATAGATCATCTATATACCACAAACAGTTGTATTGTTAAAGATGTATGGTCACCTAATGTAGGTATTAGTGATCACTATCCAATAGTATGCTCTCTACATTCCAGAACTCCTAAGTGTAGGAAAGATCACCACACCTACATACATTATAGATCTTTTAAATATAGACGCGTTCTGCTTAGCTTTACAGAATACTCCATTTTATAGTGTAGTTAATGTTGCGAACCCTAACAATGCACTGAAACTTTGGTATAGTCTTTTCCTATCAGTTATTGACGAACATGCTCCTATGAAAAAGAAACGTGTACGTCATCCAACGCTTCCACCATGGATGACAAAGGATGTAATGTTAGCAATGACTGTGAGAGATCGATTAAGAAAAAATGGAGATTTCCCAGCTTACAAAAAACAGCGTAATTTTGTTAAGAGTCTGGTAAGAAAAGCTAAAAAAGAATATTTTCAAAGGATTATAGAAGATAATAAGGATACGGCTTCGGTGTGGAAAGCCATCAATACCTTTACTAATCGAAACAAAGTTAAATCTGCTGTAGCATTTTTGACAGTTAATGTTGATGAATACAATGCTCACTTTCTTTCTGTGGCCCAAAAATCATTACAGACTGTCAATGTGCAAAGTAGCCTTTCCGGAGAATTGATTTTGAGTGATTTTTGCAAAGGAAGATTGTCCGAGTCTAAAGAAGTTGGCATATTTCTTGAGAAGATGAATAAGAAATCAGTTGGACATGATGATAGTAATACCTTCATTTTGAAAATTTCTATTCCATACATTATTGAATCTCTCACTCATATATATAACTTGTGTATCATCAATCGCACGTTTCTCGATGAATGGAAAATAGCGAAATACCCCTTTGAATATTTATGATTTTAGACTTTCTATACTATCAAAGCCACTTTAAAAGCATGTTCACAAGCATTTGATGGCATATCTGGATCAGCATGATCCACTTTATTCTCTTCAATCGGGTTTCCTTCCAAAAAATTCTTGCCACACAGCATTAACTCGATTGATTGATTCTTGGCTATGTGCCATTAATAGGTCACTGTTAATTGGTTCCATCTTTCTTGATCTAAAGAAAGCGTTTGACATAGTTCATCATGGCATTTTAATTGAAAAATTATCACAATATCTAAATGGTTGTAACACGGTGAAATTCTTTCAATCATTCTTAAAAGACAGACAGCAGTATGTCTATTTCAATGGACACGCTTCTTTTTGTGGCCATTTACAAGTGGGTGTGCCAAAAGGTTCTATCTTAGGTCCTCTTTTGTTCTGCCTATCCATCAATGATCTACCATTACATGTCTCTGATAAAGAGGTTACATGTGATATGTTTGCTGATGATGCAACACTTTCAACCTCAGGTGTCAGGACTGAATGTGTGGCAGTAAAAATTCAATGGAGCCTGGATGAAATACGTTCCTGGTGCTCTTCGAATTATATGGTCATTAATCCTTCCAAAACGAAATATATGGTGATAACTACGAGACAAAAACATCAAATATATCCTTTATCTCTTCCTCTTGTTCTTGATTCTTTGAGAATCGAAAAAAATGTTGAGCACGAAGTTCTTGGTGTAATAATTGATCATCATTTAGGATGGCAATCACACATTGATTATATTTGTAAAAAAATTTCAATTAATCTATTTCTTCTCTCCAAATTAAGACATATTGTTGACGTTCAAACTTGCAAAATCTTCTTCCATGCTCATATCTTATCTCACGTTAATTATGCGTCAACAATTTGGGATGGCTGTAGTGACGCTAACTTGAAAAGGCTGAAGTCATTGTATCGAAGAGCCTCTAAGCTTATGATAACCGATAGTTCACTATCTACA
>JAWQFJ010001163.1:51593-59093 GCA_034096865.1 Theodoxus fluviatilis
GGTGAAGCGAGAGGAACTCATCGCCTTCTCCATAGGTAACATGCTTTGGTGAAAGAGGAAATTGTACCGGGTGCTTGCCTGTCTGGCTGATGATTTTAATGGCTGACTTGCTGAAATAGTTGACAGATGGACTGGCTGGAAAAACAACTGGCTAGCATTGCGGCTGTATGAATGGCTGTCTGACTAACTGGTGGACCGACAGGTTGAATGGCTGTTGACTGTGAGATCGGTTGATTGACTGAATGAATAACTGACTGTGAGACGGATGACTGACTGACTGACTGACTGTCTGACTGACTGTGAGACCGGTTGACTGACTGACTGACTATGAAACCGGTTGACTGACTGACTGACTGACTGACTGCGAGATCGGTTGATTGACTGAATGAATAACTGACTGTACGGATGACTGACTGACTGACTGTGAGACCGGTTGACTGACTGACTGACTGTGAAACCGGTTGACTGACTGACTGATTGACTGACTGACTGACTGAATGACTGACTGTGAGACCGGTTGACTGACTGACTGACTGACTGTGAAACCGGTCGACTGACTGACTGACTGACTGACTGACTGCGAGACCGGTTGATTGACTGAATGAATAACTGACTGTGAGACGGATGACTGACTGACTGACTGGAAGGCCGGTTGATTGACTGACTGACTGACTGGCTGACTGACTGACTGACTGTGAGACCGGTTGACTGACTGCATGGCTGGCCAGCAGAACGAGTAGACGGGAGGGAAGCTGTCTGCAAGGCCACCCGGCGGACAGGTTGACTCGCAGGTGGAATGGCGAGTTGTCTCCCTTGCAATAATGACGGTCTGCATGTCTGCAGGCAAAATGTAGCACGGACTATAGCCTAGCAGCATGTCAAGAACGTCTCATCTTTTGCACGGGAAATGAACGATGCGATGATAGTGGTGACATAGCGAACGAAATGGTTATGGACAAAATCACTGTTTTCAAAAAAAAAAAGGTCACATCCTCTGCATTTTCTTCATACGATGAATCTGTCTTCCATTTTCCCGTCGTAATCTTCTTTGCAGAGTGTTTCACTCATTCTTTGGGAAGTGTCCTTTATGCCTTCAGGAAGACGAGTGTGTCTCGGCGAGTCTCTCGCACGCATGGAGATTTTTCTCTTCCTCGTGACCATGGTTCAGCACTTCCGGTTTGCCAGCGAGGATGAGAGCACTCCACCCAAGTTGGAGGGTGTCCTTGGCATCGGCCACTCTACCATCGACTTTAAGGTCAAGGCCATTCCCAGATTCTGATTGTCAGAGGTACGTCTACTGGAAGAATTTAGCGGAGGACAGATCTCCTGTTACATATGAAGAGCCCTGTAGATCATTCACCAATACTCATACTTATCCCATGACTTACTTGCAGTTTTTACAATAGATAAACGGGTGTTATTTAAATTCTATAAGAGTTGCTTGATATGATGGGCGTAGAGGCAGCTAGTGTTGAAGAGAAAATAATTCGTGGCGATTGGGATTCTCGGGCCTGGTGTAAATTACTGGTGTGTTTTGGTTTTTGATTAGCTTTGTTCTTTTAGTGAGGGCACGAACCCAGAATGACTTATCCCATGTACTATTTCTCATTAATTTCATGACATGCACACACATGTTTATTTGCTGACAGTGCACACATTGGTCCGAGGATTATATCGGGTTGGGACGGGGTGGGTCGAGAAGAGGGCTGGGCTTGGGGGTCGAGAAGAGAGCTGGGCTTGGGGGTCGAGAAGAGGGCTAGGCTTGGGGGTCGAGAAGAGGGCTGGGCTTGGGGGTCGAGAAGAGGGTTGGGCTTGGGGGGCGAGAAGTGGGCTGGGCTTGGGGGTCGAGAAGAGGGCTGGGCTTGGGGGTCGAGAAGAGGGCTGGGCTTGGGGGTCGAGAAGAGGGCTGGGCTTGGGGGTCGGGAGGGTGAGGGAGAGAAGGCAAAAACACTAGGGGTGCACATTTACATTTTGTTATTAACAGTGTGACTTTGGTGGTCTATGCTTATTCATGATCTGGAACTATACAAACAATCTCCTTTTTTGTGTAAAAATGAAGCATATCTCTCTGGTATCATCCATGTCATCTCATTCTAATCTCAAGCTGAAGCTCTCAGCTTTAGTCCCATAGGTAGTGTGGAAAGGACTATATTACAGTTGCAGAGGGCATTTGCAATAACAGGAGGAATTCCTCTAGTATTCAATTTTGTGATTATTCATCGTCTTCTTGCAATGTATTCCCTTGCGTTTGCCCCCAGTGGGTTGGGGGTCAGAATAGACCCACCGCGTCTCCCTACGCGATTGAGGCGAATAAACAGGGACATCGTGCCTCGATTTGTGTTTACTCTAAACTATTGTAGTGATTTTCGTGCTTACTGGCCTTACATAGCCTACAAAGGCTGATAGGCCGTGAAACACCATCCATCCATCCTTGCTTTAGTTACATTCTTTTCCACTTTTCCTTGAAATAAATCAGCTCGTTCAACATGCACATCCTCAGACTTCTTTGTCCCATGTAGGCTCTGTGCGTGTGTGTGTGTGTGTGTGTGTGTGTGTGTGTGTTTTTGTGTGTGTGTGTGTGTGTGTGTGTGTGTATATGTGTTACGAAGTTCGACTTGGCTCGTTTCTGAATAAGGGTCTAGGGGAATATGCACTCACACAGTCAAACTAGTAACACTATCTCACACATTCGTTCTATCAAAGATGGAACACGACAGAAAAACGGTGAGGACAAAGGTCAAAATCAAATCACTTTAATTTGATCTAGCAACAATGAACATGGATAATTAAATGTTAGTAATGATAATCAAGAAGCAATAATTCAATTCAATCTTCGATATGGAGTAAATAGTTGTGGCTCGCCAACCAATCAAAAGTGTACTTAACTGAATCGTAGGTTGTGTCCGCCGAAAACACGTGGTAATCCTAAAGCGAGGTGGCCAATTCGTGTTCACGTTAAATCCGCTTACACAAAGGTTCCTACCTTCGGGACGACTGTAGCAGCGGCTTTAGAGATGCAGGCGAGGGAGAGAGGGGGTGGGAGAAAAGGGAGTAGGGGGTCAACGGGAGCACAATCGACGAAAACGAGTTTCGTCCTGTCGACGAGCAGACGTAGAGAGACGCCTCGTAGTTTCGGACGCAGGCGAGTGCGACGACTTGACTTGACCCTGGAGGCAGATGCTTGCACTTGTGGAGCGGAGAAATGCTTGTTCTTCGGATAGCGTGGAGCTAGGAGATGCTTCGTAGTTTCGGTCGCAGGCAAGTGCGACCACTTGACTTTAGACAGCGTGGGGGCGGAGAGACGCTTGTAATTTTGGACGCCGTGGAGCGCAATGACTCGACCCCGAGGCAGACGGTTTTCACTTCAGATGATATGGAGCGGGAAAGAGGCGGCGCTTTACATGCGTTGATGGTCTTCGGTGGTTGGTTGTATTTCGCGTTCCTGCCACTGGCGGCCAGGGGATTATATACCTGAAGCGAGGATGCCTCAGATTCTAGTGCTCTCCCATCCAATGGAAACACTCGGGCCACGCCCAATTTACCTCACTGTCCAATCACATGGTCCCCATATAAAGCCAAGGTCTATCTCCAGAAATCTCCATTCACGTTTTGAAAATGGAGCCAATCGCACGTCTCCGCTCCGCACTAGCATCGAACATGTACCAAGTTTGCGATGATTGAATAGATGGATGGTGTCTTACGGCCCAGCAACCTATTTAGGCTATGCAAGGCCATTAAGCACAAAAATCACCAAAACAGTTCAGAGCAAACATAAGGCAAGTTACGGTGTCTTTTGTCACTCGCCCTTATGAACCGCGTAGAGAGACACGGTGGACCAATTCTTAACTCAACCCTCGAACACACAGTGGAAACTATGACTGGCGAGCCACAACACACTCTAACTTTACTATTTTTAACATGGTTGGCGGCAACATTAGTTCACATACCACAGGATAGTAAACACGAAGGAGGGAGGGGGGGATGATCTCGTCACTATGTGTGTGTGTATGTTTGTGTGTGTGTATGTGTGTGTGTGTGTGTGTGTGTGTGTGTGTGTGTGTGTGTATGTGTGTGTGTTTGTAAGTATACATCTTTCACACGCAAGTGTGATTGCTGGTCAGGGTTTTATGGCATATCTATATACAACCTTAACCAGGAAAGGACAAGGGAAAACCCTGTGACTTAAGTAATTTTAATGAAACAATATCGAAATAACCAAACAAATCAAATCAATCAAAATTGTAATACACGTACACACACACACACAAAAGGTGTTGGCCCACGGCTGAAAGCCTTCCGATACACAAAAAGCAAAAATAAACCAAAAATAAACCGAAAGAAGGAGACAAGTCAATAATATTACTTATATACACAAGGAAGAAGAAGAAGAAGAAAATGGTTTTTAAAAGGGATAATATTTACATGGTGTATGAACCTGTGGGGACCAGTGCGAGCTACGGGTTCATCCTGTGGAGTGAGTGAGGGAGGTGAAGGAGGTAAGTACTGCTCACCGTGGCCACGTCTCACATGCAGCACGGAGATGAGCTGGTGGCGGGAGGGGTGACCGCCTGCTCTTGCCCCACGGAACACATCTCGTTGTACTTGGACACAATCTTCCTTCCCAGTCTCTACCCTCATATTTGAAAGACACCAACCATGCTCTCAATACTTTCAAAGACTTCAGTTTCCCTGCAAACAATAGCTCGAGAAGGCTGTTCACAATGGATGTCAGCTTGTTGTACACCAACATCCCCCACGCGGATGGACTCCAGGCCCTCAAGCATTTGCTTGACCACAGGCCCTCCACATTTCCCTCCACTCCAACGTTGACAAGACTAGCAGAGTTGGTCCTCAAACTCAACTCCTTTACATTCAATGACAACTACTTCAACCAGATCAGCGGAGTTGCCATGGGGACTAAGATGGGGCCAAATTACGCCTGCCTGTTCATGGGGTGGCTGGAAGAACAGATCTTCAAGCAGTACACGGGGCCCGTTCCAGAACTCTACAGAAGATACATCGACGACTGCGTGGGAGCAACTTCACTTTCGTCGGAAGATTTAGCAAGATTCATATCTTTTGCGTCGAACTTCCACCCCAACATCAAGTTCACGCACAACATCTCAACAAATTACTTAAGTCACAGGGTTTTCCCTTGTCCTTTCCTGGTTAAGGTGTGTATATAGATTTGTGAGTATGTGTATATGTTTGTGTGTGTGCGTGTGTGTGTGCTTGTGTGTGTTTGTGTTTGTTTGTGTGTGTGTATGTATGTGTGTGTGTGTATATATATATGTGTATGTGTGTGTTTGTTTGTGTGTGTATGTTTGTGTGTGTATGTGTGTATGTTTGTGTGTGTGTATGTGCATGTGTTGTGTGTGTATGTGTGTGTGTGTTTGCATGTGTGTATGTGTGTGTGTATGTGAGTGTGTGTGTGTTTGTGTGTATGTTTGTGTGTGTGCGTGTGTGTGTATGTTTGTGTGTGTGTGTGTATTTGTGTGTATGTGTGTATGTTTGTGTGTGTGCGTGTGTGTTTGTGTGTGTGTATGTGTGTCTGTGTGTGTGTGTGTTTGTGTGTGTCTGTATGCGTGTGTGTGTGTGTGTGTGTGTAGACTCGTGTGTGCGTGTGAATGCGTGCGAGTATGTGTGTGTGACTTGGTGCAAGATTTGCCAACTGGAGTAACAGTTGCCTTTTTCAGTCCCGATCGCTACTTTTTGTATTTACCCACTCCTATCAACAGGTCATGAGTGTGCCTTTATGTCTGCATGGATGGGCGCAGTATTGGACAGGGATGGTTCACTGTGGTTAAGTGCCTATTGCTGCCACCACTTCCACCTTCTCAGGCAGGTTGTATTCATTGAGTGTATGGAAGCAGAGTGTGTGCAAGAGGAAGATGTTTCTACTGCAAGCACTCACTGGTTGGCTTGGAGGTCTGTCCTTGTGTGGGCTGCATGAAGACTCCCGCGCATGAATCTGAACATGTACGGTAGAAGATAGTGGATTGGATGAAACTAAGGGCTAAGAGTGCTAGTGATGTTTCCAGTGATTAAGAATTAGGTGATTGATGGAGTTTTATTCGAGAATGAAGTGCTCATGATTTTGTTGGGATTCACTTACCTGTGGAAAAACTTGTTTGAATGGAAAATGTTGTCACTGGACAGTGTTCCGTTCCACTGTATCTCAGGTGCATTGAAATGGCGAGAATACACCTGTTGTAAATAGGTTCACTACAGTGCAGTTTCTGGTTATTCTCAGGACAAACACTGTGAAGAGGAATGACCTGAATATGCTCGTTGTGAATAGGTACTCTACAGCACAGTGTCTGCTCACTCTCAGTACAAACACTGTGAAGAGGACACCTGAAACCCTTTGCAATGGTGTCTGTTGTCAGCAGATGGAGAAATTTGATTTGATGAAATCCTACAAAGAAAATATTTTTCATGTGTGCCCTTAATTTCTATTGAAGAGATAGAATGTGAGACAGTTTTAACCACAAGACAAGTATACCCTTAATAGCTAAACAAGACTTGCTTGAATAATATTACTTTTGTAATATCTGTTTATGGATAACTCTTTAGTCAATAGCTGAATGGTTGTTTTATTATGCATTAGCATTGTCTTATAGTGACTTTGTATGTAAGGTTTTAGCACTAGTTGTAGGTGTAAATATATTCAGTTATTAATATAATTGGTGAATTTAGTTGTCATGAAACACTGTTTTGTGCGTTAATGCCATTTTCTTGTCATAATCTTACACGTTACATTACGCCGAATGCGGGAAAGTTGATCATGCACTCATCGACTCTATCAGTCTATGATCGTGAATTTTCTGTCCTCGCCTGACCAGGGAAACGAAATAGTCAATTCAAGCCAGAACTAAACAATTATCTGCTGCCACTCATTCGAGCATTACATGAAACATTATATCACACTAGATCGATCGTCTGCTGGCGAAGTGGCTAAGGTTCGATCGTGTTTGTCTCCTAGGGTAGGCCTATGTACGGTGTTGTTTGTTTGAGTACTAGCTGTAAGTGTAAAAATGGTAAGTTATTAATATAATCGGTGATTTTAGTTGTAATGAAACTTTTTGTGTGTTTTAATGCCATTTTCTTGTCATCATCGACCCGATCTTACAAGTTAGACATTACGCCGAGTGCGCTCAAGTTGATCACTCATCAACTCGATGACAGTGAATTTTCTGTCCTCGCCAGACCAGGGAAACGAAATTGTCAATTCAAGCCAGAACTAAACAGTTATCTGCTGCTACTCATTCGAGCTTTACATGACACAGTACTGTTTTCCACCCCCACATACATGTACTTTGAGCGATCTAGTATTCAGTGCAGTCGCTACACGCTTCGAGAAAGCAACCGGAACTGCCAGGTTCTACCTAACGCGTTGTTTTTCGACAGAGAGCGCCGAGGATAACTCCTGCAGGGTACGTTAATGAGAATGTCCTATAAGTATCGGATGTTGGGATGTTTCTGTGTATAGTGAGTGGG
>JAWQFJ010001163.1:71593-91593 GCA_034096865.1 Theodoxus fluviatilis
CAGTACTGTGTCATTTGCCATAACCATCGTGGCAAAATTATGGATGGAAAAGTTGTCAAGCTACATGGCATTCCAGCAAACAAGCAACTACTGTAACTTCATGAAGTTATTGAAATCTCAAAGTGTGATGTCAGACATCGATTGACCGAGTTCCACTGCAGTTGCCGAATCAAACGTAAGCGCTGCTCCCAAGCTCGTTTAAGTTGCTTGTGATCGTTTTGCTATCTGATCCGACAATAATTACTAAACATTGATATCAAAAGCACTATTCAAAAAATTTGGTGGGTGGTCTACCCCGCACAACTAAAATCTACGGTTAATATCATCTTCACAAGCCGAACTACGTGAAGTTATACATTACGCCGAGTGCGGTACAAGTTGAGATTTGTTTACTTATCTTCTGTGGGTTTTGTGCAGAAAGTATGCGTTAAAATAGTCTAATATGACTATTTTCGATTAGTTTTTAATCTTATTAATCTTTTTGCATGCTTTAATGTCATCCTATTGCCACGATCTAGCGATCATCCCATGAGCTTCTATTTTTACCAGTCTACCGGAACTACTGGAAGTAAAGGGACGAAACTCGGGCTGAATTTCCGTTTCAGAAGTGAGAATGTCCTATAGCGTTCAAAGTGGGACGTAGTACGCGAGTGTCTTGCTGTCAGTGAAACGTAAAGTGTTGTGTGTGGTTTTTAATTTATACCACTTATTTTGCAATAGTCGGCATTTTCAAGTATGCTGTTGTATTCGTGAAATATCCTTACATTGTATCAAAAACACTCCAAACGTAGCACCTTTTCCTTAATTAACATGCTAATCGGCCATCTACGTCGTAAAGATTGATTAATTGGGACTTTGAAGACCCTCATGTCCACAATGTTGTTGATTGTGATTCTTCCAGAGCATATATGTGTAGCTGCGTGCATGTGTGTGTGTGTGTGTGTGTGTGTGTGTGTGTGTGTGTGTGTGTGCTCGCGCGCGCGCGCGTGTATATATATATATATATATTTGTGTGTGTATGTGTGTGCGCGCGCGCGTGAGTGTGCGTGTATATATATTTGTGTGTCTGTGTATGTGTGTGCGTGCGTGCGTGCGTGTGTGCGTGTTGTGGTGTGCGTGTATCTCTCTCTCTCTCTCTCTCTCTCTCTCTCTCCTTTCCTCCCCCCCCCCCATCCCCCTTCTCTCCCTCTCTCTTATTGTTATTACTTAGAAATCAAACTCCAGGTTGTAGAAATAATACGACTCAAATACACTTCTTCCATTAAATCATCATTATACATAATCAATTTGATTGCTCTTCAAAAACGTGCACACTATTTGAATGTAGTGGTGTAATTTAATACTGTGGACCGTCAGTCGAAATAAAGATGAAGTCTGAGAAGTCAGAAGTCTCATTCTCCCTCCCTCCGTCCCTCCCTCCGCCCCTCCCTCCGCCCCTCCCTCCGTCCCTCCCTCCGTCCCTCCCTCCGCCCCTCCCTCCCTCCTTCCGTCCGTCCGTCCGTCCGTCCGTCCGTCCGTCCCTCCCTCCCTCCCTCCCCCCGTCCGTCCGTCCGTCCGTCCGTCCCTCCCTCCTTCCTGTCCCTCCCTCCCTCACTCCCTCCCTCCGTCATATCCCTCCCTCCCTTCTGTCCCTCCCTCCCTCCTTCCTGTCCCTCCCTCCCTCCTTTCTGTCCCTCCCTCCCTCACTCCCTCCCTCCGTCATATCCCTCCCTCCCTTCTGTCCCTCCCTCCCTCCTTCCTGTCCCTCCCTCCCTCCTTCCTGTCCCTCCCTCCCTCACTCCCTCCCTCCGTCATATCCCTCCCTCCCTTCTGTCCCTCCCTCCCTCCTTCCTGTCCCTCCCTCCCTCCTTTCTGTCCCTCCCTCCCTTCCTCCCTCCCTCCCTCCGTCTTTCCGTCAGTCCGTCCGTCTGTTCCTCCCTCCCTCCCTCCCTTCCTCCCTGCCTCCCTCCCTCCCTGCCTGCCTCCCTCCCTCCCTCCCTCTCTATCGCCCGCCCTCTCCCCCCTCCCTCTTTCCTTCCCTCCCTCCCTCTTTCCTTTCCTCCCTCCCTCCCTCTCCCCCCCCCCCCCCTCCCTCTTCCGTCCCTCCCTACCTCCCGCACTCTCCCCACACCCCTCTCTGCCCCCCTCCCTCTTTCCTTCCCTCCCTCCCCTTTTCTCTTTCCTTCCCTCCCTCCCGCCCTCCCCCCCCCTCCGTCCCTCCCTCCCCCCCCCCCCCTTTCTCGCTCATTGTCAGCACTGCCGAGCGGAAAGAAGACATGCAGGTGAACACGGGGTTGTTTTTCTGACGTGTGAGGTTCAGTGATCTGCCTCTCCCCTGTGATGCCAGGAGGCAGAAATCGATGAAACTATGGCGGTTCATTCTCAAAGCCAGGCATCTCTCACGACCTGTCTTGCAGGGCTAGGCGACAGGAAACTCTAGAAGTGTTGTTACCCATCCATGACCCAAAATCGCATGTGTACGTCTTCCTTGGGTCAAAGCACTTGGAAGTCTTTTGCAGTACTTCTTTGTGAGCTCTAACATCAGGTTTTTGTGTGTGTAAACGAGAGTGTTTACCATGATTTAGAACTTTGTCTTCAAGATAAGGCATCTTGCTTTACAGAGCTCAACATGATGTCCTATCGGCATTGCAAACTCCCGAGAATTAACCACTTACTAGCTCAGTCCTCTGAATTCCTGGTGGAGCAAAAAGGCGCGCGCGGATAACATTCCCCCACCAAGGCCTGTCTTGGGCTAGCCGTTGCAGCTCGTGTCAGGTTTCCCCCCGAGAACTAAAAGAGACATTTGGGGGGGGGGGAATTGTAGAATCACCCATGTTTTGTTTGAAGCCACACATTGTTTCACGTGGTATTTTACAAGTTTCATCTGTTTGACACCAGGTGCCTGAAAAGGCTTGATCAAATGACCCAATATTCAGGGGTTAAACGTGAAACCATTTGAGATCCAGTTATTGGTCGTAAGTTGCTGTAAAAAAAGTGTTTACATTTCACAGTTTAATCTCTACCTGAAGGGCCCTATCTGCATGAAGATTCCCATAACAACATTTCTTTTTCCCCACTTACGAAATCAAATTGTTTGCATTCGACGCCATTTTGAAACCAATCAATCCATTTCCGGTCTCCTTCCTCCTTGCAGCACTCCGCCTGAATGTTCGGGGAGAGGGTCGTGTCAAGTTCTCCGACAGCGGGTCAGGAGCAAGCTTCTCTCGCGACCACTGCAACCAGGAGGTCTATTTGGACGAAACGATATCCTTATGGGGAGACGGTAAGCGTTCATCAGCACCGAGTCCTCTGGGGCCGCCATCTTGTCACTCGCGTGACGTGGGCATCACTCAGCGTTTCCTGGGGACGATGGAAACGGTCGTGTGTTTTATCGTGTGTGTGTGTGTGTGTGTGTGTGTATGTATGTGTATGTGTGTGTGTATGTGTGTGTGTGTTCGTGTGCGTGTGTGTGTATGTGTGTGTATGTGTGAGTGTATTTGTGTGTGTGTGTGTGTGTGTGTGTGTGTGTGTACCGAGGCCTAGCCTGCAAGGGAGTTGTTTCTTGGAGACGTGCAGAGGGAAACGGACCAAGAATTTGAAGAATGGACTTGTTACGTCCTTTCTCTTCAGTTGATCTCCTGTATGTTGGTCGTTCGTCAACAAAGTAGGCGCTGAAATTCCGACATGAAGATGAGAATGTACATGATCCTTTTAATGTGGATACGGTAAGTGTATGTGACTTGGATTAATCAACATGAACACGAGTTATGTTGTCGGAAAAAGTCGAAGTATTCCGGAAAATGGATTGCACAACGTTCAAACCGCGAGCAGTACTATTTATCATGGGACACTTCTCTCGACAACTTGTGTAAGATGAAATCGTGAAGCCTTGGCTGCTCTTCGTGGACTGGAAACATGCGTCTCTGTTCTGAGGTGTGTGTGTGTCAAGTTGCTGTCAGTCACGCACATGACCGAGAGGCACGCGACTGAGAGGCCCACGACTGAGAGGCACACGGCTGAGTGGCACGCGACTGAGAGGCCCACGACTGAGAGGCACACGACTGAGAGGCACATGACTGAGAGGCACACGACTGAGAGGCACACGACTGAGAGGCACGCGACTGAGAGGCACGCGACTGAGAGGCACGCGACTGAGAGGCCCACGACTGAGAGGCACGCGACTGAGAGGCACACGCCCAGAGGCACACCTCTGAGAGGCACACCATTAAGAGGAGGCCCACGACTGAGAGGCACACCATTAAAAGGAGGCACACGACCGAAAGGCACACCTCTGAGAGACACACCATTGAGAGGAGGCCCACGACTGAGAGGCACACGACTGAGAGGCCCACCGCTGAGAGGCCAACCACTGAGAGGCACACCATTGAGAGGCACACCTCTGAGAGGCCCACCACTGAGAGGCCAACCACTGAGAGGCCCACCACTGAGAGGCCCACCACTGAGAGGCCCACCACTGAGAGGAGGCCCACGACTGAGAGGCCCACGACTGAGAGGCACATCACTGAGAGGCACACGACTGAGAGGCACATCACTGAGAGGCACACGACTGAGAGGCACATCACTGAGAGGCCCACCACTGAGAGGCACAACACTGAGAGGCACACCTCTGAGAGGCCCACCACTGAGAGGCCCACCACTGAGAGGCACATCACTGAGAGGCCCACCACTGAGAGGCACAACACTGAGGCACACCTCTGAGAGGCCCACCACTGAGAGGCACACCACTGAGAGGCCCACCACTGAGAGGCACACCTCTGAGAGGCCCACCACTGAGAGGCACACCATTGAGAGGCACACCTCTGAGAGGCCCACGACTGAGAGGCACATCACTGAGAGGCACACGACTGAGAGGCACATCACTGAGAGGCCCACCACTGAGAGGCACACCTCTGAGAGGCACAACACTGAGGCACACCTCTAAGAGGCCCACCACTGAGAGGCACATCACTGAGAGGCCCACCACTGAGAGGCACACCTCTGAGAGGCCAATCACTGAGAGGCCAACCACTGAGAGGCACACCTCTGAGAGGCCCACCACTGAGAGGCACATCACTGAGAGGCACACCATTGAGAGGCACACCTCTGAGAGGCCCACCACTGAGAGGCCAACCACTGAGAGGAGGCCCACGACTGAGAGGCCCACGACTGAGAGGCCCACGACTGAGAGGCACATCACTGAGAGGCACACGACTGAGAGGCCCACCACTGAGAGGCACACCTCTGAGAGGCCCACGACTGAGAGGCACATCACTGAGAGGCACACGACTGAGAGGCACACCTCTGAGAGGCCCACCACTGAGAGGCACACCTCTCAGAGGCACACCACTGAGAGGCACACCTCTGAGAGGCACGGGGAGAATCTAGACAGATCTGCACGACATTGATGACTCCTCCACTGAGAACTCTCTAATGGTCATGAACGTCTGCAGCCACAACAGCAGGCAGTTTGTCCGATTTATCGATCGATCAGCCTTCACTGGTGATGGAGGTGATGCAGCCGACTACTACAGCCGCAGATGATCAGCACCGATAACTCTGAATTGAAGATAATCAATTCCATTCAGTCGCTTCACCCCGCTATTCCGTCAGTTCATTAGCAATGTGAATTTCCTATCAATTCTGACCAAAAACCTTTTAAAGTCGAATAGATTTTATTGGTTTTGGACGTTGCAAAGATCTGTCGTATGAGAGCGTGTGTATGTGTGTATGTGTGTGTATGTGTGTGTGTATGTGTGTGTGTTAGTGTGTGTGTGTGTTAGTGTGTGTTTGTGTTAGTGTGTGAATGTGTGTGTGTGTGTGTTTGTGTGTGTGTATTTGTGTTAGTGTTAGTGTGTGAATGTGTTAGTGTGTGTATGTGTGTGTGTTTATGTGTTTTGTGTGTGTTTGCGTGTGTGTGTGTCTGTGTCTGTGTGTCTTAGTGTTAGTGATGTGTGTTAATGTAAATGGCGTGTATGTCTGCGCGTGCGTGCGGAGCGTGCATGTATGATTTCGGGCTAGTGAGTGGGAGTTAGCAAACTAACAGTCTGACGGGTGGTTGGGCGGGCGGATGGACATACAGACGGACAGAATGAACGAATGTCTGTTTTGTTTGATGAAGACCAAAGGGTTTGTAAGGAAACGTCATAATATCGATTTGCATAACCTCTCAACAACTACATAATACAACAATACATCACAAACCAACACTTATGAACTATCGAACCTTAAAACACACCATGGTGGAACAAGCTTCATCTGCCAAGAAAAGAAAGAAAGAAAAAGTAAAGTGTAAAGTGAATGCATGGCTTGCTTGCAGACTCCAATGCCGAGTCTAGTGACTAAAGACAGTAGAGTGTAAAGTTGATGCATGGCTTGCTTGCAGACTCCAATGCTGAGTCTTGTGACTACCTGGCTGTGGGTCACCACAAGTTCCGGTTCCGGGTGCAGCTGCCCTCTGACCTTCCCACCACCTTCGAGAGTCTGCACGGCTCCGTCAAGTACACCGCCACCGTCCTTCTGACTCTGGCTCCAGACAAGACGGAGACTCACAGCAAGGAGTTCACCGTCATCGCCCACCACGACCTCAACAGAGTGCCTCTAGCCAAGGTAGGTATGCTAAAAGGAGTTCACCGTCATCGCCCACCACGACCTCAACAGAGTGCCTCTAGCCAAGGTAGGTATGCTAAAAGGAGTTCACCGTCATCTCCCACCACGACCTCAACAGAGTGCCTCTAGCCAAGGTAGGTATGCTAAAAGGAGTTCACCGTCATCTCCCACCACGACCTCAACAGAGTGCCTCTAGCCAAGGTAGGTATGCTAAAAGGAGTTCACCGTCATCGCCCACCACGACCTCAACAGAGTGCCTCTAGCCAAGGTAGGTATGCTAAAAGGAGTTCACCGTCATCTCCCACCACGACCTCAACAGAGTGCCTCTAGCCAAGGTAGGTATGCTAAAAGGAGTTCACCGTCATCGCCCACCACGACCTCAACAGAGTGCCTCTAGCCAAGGTAGGTATGCTAAAAGGAGTTCACCGTCATCTCCCACCACGACCTCAACAGAGTGCCTCTAGCCAAGGTAGGTATGCTAACGCTCCTGCTTGTTTCAGGAATGCTTTTGAAGGAGTTGGCTGTGACGTAAATATTCTGACATGCGGAAGACTGAAGATGGAAGTAAACATATGAACAAAAGAATAGCGCTTGGATGAAAAGGCACTTGCAAAATCACACTCTCAATCCTATCTACACACGTAGGCACAATCGCGCATTTCTATCCGCGTGCACACACGCGTGCACGCACACATGCACGCGCGCAAGAGCACATGAATGAATACATATGCAATCTCATATTAACTCTTGCAGATAGCTTAAACACTTCACGGACCAAGTCACCAGCTGAAGGAAAAGTATCCGGCCCCACCAGCTATGCGTTGTTAAAAATACACACTCATGCACTAGCCTTATTATTTGTAAGAATGCACGCTTGTTCGTGGTGTGTGTGTGTGTGCGCGCGCGCGCGCGCGCGCGTGTGTGTGTGTGTGTGTGTATGCGTGTCTGTGTGTGTGTGTGTGTTTGTGTGAGTGTGCATGTGTGTGTGTGTGTGTGTGTGTATGCATATGTGTTGGTCTCTGTGCTCGCGTGTGTATCCGCGTGCATGTGTTTGAGTGTGTGTGTGTGTGTGTGTGTGTGTTTGCGTGCGTGCGTGTGTGAGTGTTTGCGTGCGTGCGCGCGCGCGCGTGTGTGTGTGAGATTGTGTGTGATTGTGTGTGTGTGTGTGTGTGTGTGTTTGCGTGCGTGTGTGTGTGTGTGGAAATGTGTGTGTGTGTATGTATGTGTGTGTATGTGTGTGTGTAAGTGTGTGTATGTGTGTGTGTAAGTGTGTGTGTGTGTATGAATATGTGTTGGTCTCTGTGCGCGCGTGTGTATCCGCGTGCATGTGTTTGAGTGTGTGTGTGTGTGCGTATGTGTGTGCCTGTGCATGTGTGTGTGCATGCGTGCGTGCGTGTGTGCGTGCGTACGTGCGTGTGTGTGTGTACGTGCGTGTGTGTGTGTTCGTGCGTGTGTGTGTATGTGTGTGTGAGTAAGTGAGTAAGAGAGAGAGCGAAAGCGAGAGAGAGCGAAAGCGAGAGAGAGAGAGAGAGAGAGAGAGAGAGAGAGAGAGAGAGAGAGAGAGAGAGACAGGCAGACAGGCAGGCGGGCAGACAGGCAGGCAGGCAAGCAGGCAGACCAACTTTAGTCATCAAGGAGAACACAAACTGTGCCTCCACACACCAGCATGCTTTCCGTAAAAGTCTGCAGATCTTCTGCTGGAACATATTCTACCTTCAGTGAGGATTGCACGCTTATTCGCAATGAGCAAACTTGACTTAAGTAGCTGGAGGACAGCTCCCAGAGGATCATGGGAAAACTAAGTCATGGTATTCCCTCTTTCCCGTCGTGCAGCTAAAGATGTCTGGTGTGTTGAATTGTTTGCACCGCGAAACGGAAGTCTCAGCAACACTCCTATGAAATGTTGACATGGACAAGAAGGAATGCTCAAGATTACTGTATATTTGAGCTGAATAGTACGTCTTTCAAACTTTAAATCTCTGTTGTTGTTGTTGTTGTTGTCGTTGTTGTCGTCGTCGTTGTTGTGACAACGTTGGCACTTTGCAGGACTCCTTCCACGACCAAATGGAGAAAACCCAGTGCTGTCTTGCCATGACGTCAGGAACTTTCGGGGCCAGCTTCCGCTTGCCAAAACGAGGCTGGGTCCCAGGCGACGCCATTGGCGCCTCTGCTGAGATCGAGAATAATACGAGGAGGGATTGCATCGCCGAACTGAAAATCGTCATGGTTAGTGATGACGAATGTCTCCCATTGAACGTATGAATAGAGAAAGATAATCTTGTCTTCACTTTCCTTTTCTTGACTTGCTATAACACTTAAATTCAGTTTGTGGAGGATGTACTTACTGCGATTTTTCGAGAAAAAGAATAGCAACCGACGAAATATTTCATCGCGTCACTCGTAGTTTTGATGTTTTTGGTGATGGCGGGTGTCATTGTTGTGCTAGGGGTAAAAATGATCTTGTTGTTGTTGTTGATGTTGTTGTCGTTGCTAACGTTGGTGTTGTCGTTGGTAACGTTGTTGTTGATATTGTAAAAGAAGAGGCCATATAGACGATAGGATAATTTTCGTCTCTAGATTCTTTTTGCCCAGTCGTTCATCGTTCCCTTTTCACAAATATTCTACGTCTTTTTTTTTAATCTGAGCTCTTTGCATTTGAAGGGAAATCCTACAGTTGATGAGGATTCAACTGAGGCAGCGTTTTGCCGTGTGAAAATTGTCTCGCGTTCTGCCAGTATCTGACGCAGCGGCGCCAAGGTCTGAGTCAGCAAGCGATGGCGTTTAGTGTGGCGCAGGGGCAGATTGGCCGACCCGATGGAGCAGAACGGCAATCCCCCTTGACATCGCGGTTCCCCAGGCACCCCAACAGTTCCCAAGACTGAGTGAATCTACATTCAAAATCCATCGATTTGCATAATTGCTTTCGATCACACCAGGCTTAACTTGCTTGTCGCCCAACGAAACTTTTCCACCGCTGACCGAGTCGATACATGGTGGCAAGGCCACTCTGCGTCACTGTTCCTCCAGGGACCAGAGGCATCCAGGCCGGCTGGGAAGACAGGAGCATCAAGGCCGGCTGGGAAGACAGGGGCATTGCACTGAAGCCATTGGCTGACTCACTCGTCCATTGCCGGTGTCGATAGCACCCGAAAATGGCGGCCTCGCCACGCATGAGGCACCGGAACCGGGGTTATTTGCGTCTAGAGGAGGATTGGATCGTCTCATGTCATGGCTGATTAGAGACCTTTTCGGCGATTGCCGTGCAAGCCAAGGTCCTTTAAGGCGTACAGAGGTTACCCATTTACTGAGAGATATTATTTGTTTCGCATGGCTTTTCTCCATTGGTACATAATCTGCATAATAAAATTCTGGCTTACTGGGCAGGGCAGTGGTATCCTCTGGTCATTGTCTATCCATTTAACATATTTGTTTGCTTTTTTACGTCTACATACTCGGCATCAGAAACAAATACTGAGTATCTGCCTGAAAGGAGCTACCCCAAGACAGGTGTAGTGCAAGGAGCACGTGGTTACCATTGACACACACATAGTTCTTCCCTTCTATCTTTCCTGCATGCGACGTGATATAACGCAATACTTTGTGAGGTAGGGTGAGGTGATGTGCAGACAGTAGGGTGAGGTGATGTGCAGTGAGTAAACTGAGGTGATGTGATGTGCAGTGAGTAGGGTGAGGTGATGTGATGTGCAGTGAGTAGGGTGAGGTGATGTGCACACAGTAGGGTGAGGTGATGTGCAGTGAGTAGGGTGAGGTGATGTGATGTGCAGTGAGTAGGGTGAGGTGATGTGATGTGCAGTGAGTAGGGTGAGGTGATGTGATGTGCAGTGAGTAGGGTGAGGTGATGTGCAGTGAGTAGGGTGAGGTGATGTGATGTGCAGTGAGTAGGGTGAGGTGATGTGCAGTGAGTAGGGTGAGGTGATGTGCAGTGAGTAAGGTGAGGTGATGTGCAGTGAGTTGTGTGAGGTGAGGTGATGTGCAGTGAGTAGTGTGAGGTGATGTGTAGTGAATAGGGTGAGGTGAGGTGCAGTGAGTAGTGTGAGGTGATGTGCAGTGAGTAGGGTGAGGTGATGTGATGTGCAGTGAGTAGGGTGAGGTGATGTGCAGTGAATAGGGTGAGGTGATGTGCAGTGAGTAGTGTGAGGTGAGGTGATGTGCAGTGAGTAGTGTGAGGTGATGTGTATTGAATAGGGTGAGGTGAAGTGCAGTGAGTAGGGTGAGTTGATGTGATGTGCAGTGAGTAGGGTGAGGTGATGTGCAGTGAGTAGCGTGAGGTGATGTGATGTGCAGTGAGTAGGGTAAGGTGATGTGCAGTGAGTAGGGTGAGTTGATGTGATCTGCAGTGAGTAGGGTGAGGTGATGTGATTAGCAGTGAGTAGGGTGAGGTGATGTGCAGTGAGTAGGGTGTGGTGATGTGATGTGCAGTGAGTAGGGTGAGGTGATGTGCAGTGAGTAGCGTGAGGTGATGTGATGTGCAGTGAGTAGGGTGTGGTGATGTGATGTGCAGTGAGTAGGGTGAGGTGATGTGCAGTGAGTAGGGTGTGGTGATGTGATGTGCAGTGAGTAGGGTGAGGTGATGTGCAGTGAGTAGCGTGAGGTGATGTGATGTGCAGTGAGTAGGGTAAGGTGATGTGCAGTGAGTAGGGTGAGTTGATGTGATCTGCAGTGAGTAGGGTGAGGTGATGTGATTAGCAGTGAGTAGGGTGAGTTGATGTGCAGTGAGTAGTGTGAGGTGATGTAATGTGCAGTGAGTAGGGTGTGGTGATGTGATGTGCAGTGAGTAGGGTGAGGTGATGTGCAGTGAGTAGCGTGAGGTGATGTGATGTGCAGTGAGTAGGGTGAGGTGATGTGCAACGAGTAGGGTGAATTGATGTTATGTGCAATGAGTAGGGTGAGTTGATGTGATGTGCAGTAAGTAGGGTGAGTTGATGTGCAGTGAGCAGGGTGAGATGATGTGCAGTGAGTAGGGTGAGGTGATGTGCAGTGAGCAGGGTGAGTTGATGTGCAATGAGTAAGGTAAGTTAATGTGCAGTGAATAGGGTGAGGTGATGTGCAGTGAGTAGTGTGAGGTGATGTGCAGTGAGTAGTGTGAGGTGAGGTGATGTGCAGTGAGTAGGGTGAGGTGATGTGCAATGAGTAAGGTAAGTTAATGTGCAGTGAATAGGGTGAGGTGATGTGCAGTGAGTAGGGCGAGTTGATGTGCAGTGAGGAGGGTGAGTTGATGTGCAGTGAGTAGTGTGAGGTGAGGTTATGTGCAGTGAGTAGGGTAAGTTGATGTGCAGTGAGTAGTGTGAGGTGATGTGCAGTGGGTAGGGTGAGGTGATTTGCAGTGATGTGATAAAATGTGATGTGACGTGATGAGTTGTAACGTCATTTGATGTGATGTGACCTGATGTGACATGTTGTGCGGTGTAACGGCGCAATGTGATATGGTGTGATGCGATGCGATGTACCGTGCTGTGAAATGATAACTGTTTAGCGATCTCAAGGACTACATGATTGCTTTTCCCCTGCCTATGGACTTTGAACTGGCTCTGCAGACTCAGTCTAGAGCGGCACAATCGAAGACAGGCAGGGCATTGAAGTCAAATTTGTTGGCGCAAAAACTGCAGGAATTCTGATGTCGTCCACGGGCTGCAGTTACTACTGCCGACGCTACTCTACCAGCAAGACTGGTGTCTTACAATGACAGTTGGCTGTAGGGGCTGGGCTCGTTCTACATTCCATCACACGTGATCTGCAGGTGATCTGCACGTGACTGCTTTGTTTCGTCTCCAGGAGACCACCTACCGAGGCAAGTCCAAGACGCGAGTGGAGAAACAGACGGTGGCCCGCATAGCCCACGTGACTCCTTCTGGCTGCAAGGAACACTGGGAGGATCCTCTTGGAGTTCCGCCCCTTCCGCCTTCTGGCCTGAAGAACTGCAACATCATCGACATCACCTACTACCTGCAGGTGAGCAGAAGCCTTCGGGCAGAAAGAAGGAGTGAGGTGAACAAAAGTGAACATTGATAAATACTTTCGCATCAAAAGATCCAAAGTAAAGCATCAAACTTGTACGGTGGGCACCAGGTACGAGTGCCTCATTTCAAAGTTAATACAGTGCCTGATGTATGGAAGTATTTTCTTTCAGTATTTCCACTACATTTGCCATGATAAACATTTTCCATTTTCCAATGAGCATCTTTGCGATTCGGCTTTAGAAATACAAATCAGAGTCGCTTAATTTGAGAATGTCTAGGCATGCATATGAAGACATTGGCTAGCAAATATAGACAATGCTGCTTGCATCAAACCTGTGCCAGAGGTACATCGTGATGTCTAACAAATCACTATGTGGGTTTTTGTTAAGAGAAATCCCTGCCATCTCACATTCGTCATCCCCCACCCCCACCCCCACCCCCACCCCTGTTGCAGTTCAAGCTGCAGCCGAGGGGCTTTGGCTGGGAGGAACTGGTCTTCCAACCGGAAATCGTCCTTGGGACCATCCCCCTCGTCGACCCGCGTCGCTCTCCACGCTCCGGAAGTTCCCGCGAGAACGTGAACGTGGACCTCACCCAAGTGTCCGCCATGTTCCCCAAGATTGGCGAGCATGAACAAGACGAGGAGAAGGAAGGGGAAAAGATTTCAGAGACGAACAAAGGTGACTGAAAAGAACTACTCTGTCTGAAACGGAACGAAGCGTGTTTTGTTATTGTCATGGGCGCTCCAAAGGCAGGGTTAGCGCTCACATCCAGAACGAAAATGATGAGGAGTGACTGTCCTCGCGGATCGCGTTGAATTGAAATTCTGTTGGACTCACCGCTCGTATGGAAGAGCTTGCACAGTCACAAAGAGATCAGACCTTCTTTCAGTGATAGATGCAGAGGAGGAAACCCTATTAATCGTGAGGACTGTAGCCACGAGTCGGTAAAGTGAGAACACTGTATTTCTGTATTCTGCATGGACCGTTTCTTCCTGGGATAGTCAGAAGAGCTCCAAAGGCTTTTGAAAGGAAAGCAGTTGAGAAGGTAGCGAAGAGCCACCATTCGCGGCATCCTCGTAAAGATGTGAAATGCAGTGTCAAAACATTTCCTGGGATTTGTACTTGGAAGCCGAGGTTATTCACACAGTCTTGATGATGTTTGTCAGGCTGCAGTTGCAGTGTGTAAGATGGATTGATATACGGAGGATGACACGTTTTTGGAACATACGCTTTCAGCATATAAACATTTCTTTTCACTCCTTTCACAGAGAAAACTCCGATGAGTCGTTTCTAAGGTCGGTAAATGTTATAATCTCGTTTCTGAGTTTTGTCATGTCGGCATTGTGCAATTTCGCTATTCTGCACTGCAGTCGCCTTAATGGTGCAGCCACTTTTCACGATTTGCTTAGTCCAGTTCCCTACTGTGAATAATCTTCTTCGATCTTTCTACAGTTTTGACAGGAACTTCTTCCTAAAATTCATTGTCCGTTGTCGGAGTGATTGTCGCTATCTTGTGGAATAACTTGATGGTGTGACTGCGAAGTTGTTTCATTTGAGAACTGGTTCATTTTGGAAATTGGGAACGTAAACACGCTGTATCCCTCGTTTACCTACTTGGAATACATTCAATGTCTTTTGTGTTGTATTTAGTTGTTTTCTTTGTATTAAAAGCACAAAGTCATCTTGAAGAGAGGTAGATAATTGAATATATGTTATAAAATGTTCGTCGTTTAATGTCCTCAGTTTTCTTTTTCCTTATTTGTGAGGTTCTGCAGATTTACGACAGCGTTTTTCGTCTGCTTTGCTTTTGATGGTCAACTGCTCTGCATGATGAAACAACAGAGGTATGTGCTCGCGCGTATACTTAATGAAGCAACGAGAACATGTCACTCAGTGCACTTGACCCGTGGAACTTTCATCAACACATCATTCGTAAGGAAGCATGAATATTTCGCCCTGTCATGTTAACATCAACACAGTGCGACAGTGATGGAAGCCAGTTGATGGAGATATTGTTTTGTTGGGTTTATTTGAATAAATTGTGTCCATTATCTTGGTGTTACTCTTTGTTGTTGTTGATCCGTATCCGCGTTAAATGAATCTGTGTTGCTGGTCATACTTCTCCTAAGACACTCCAGCTATTCAGAAGATACACAGCACAAACAGCATTTTCTATCAGCACACGAAGGTTCCTAGAAGTTTGGCTATAACTGTATATAATCATGGAGATCTTGTTATTGACGAATCATGTTTGCTTTTCAGTTTTAAAAGGTTTATTTGTTGTCTTATTAGCTTCATGATCATCCTACAAGAGATCAGTCTGCATAAACAAGACTGGAAAATGCAGCATGCACGTGGATAGTATTGTTAATTATTATTGAGTTTTAGGGGTCTCGGAGTGACTCAACTCTGACGGCCAAGGCAGTGGCGCCATCTTTACTGACTGTGTGTCGGTGCAGACCATCGCTTTGTATGAACTGGAGCCCATTGGTCAAGTGGATCCCTCTCTCAAGGGCCATACGTTGCATCCAATGATGGACCACAGACTGAACAGAAAGCACATGCCTGATCTCTATATCGATCATGCATACAGGGTCCAGCCACACATTCATCAGTGAGGGCGTGTACTTAATTCATACGTGGATCTACCGAGGACTTTAGTTCAGCTGGGACGCTCTCCGGCGCTCGTCAGGAAATGAATCCTTGGGCTTTCCATGCGCCCGGTGTTGTTTCCTTCCCATGAGTATCTCTCTCTCTCTCTCTCTCTCTCTGTGTCTCTCTGTCTCTCTCTCTGTCTCTGTCTCTCTCTCTCTCTCTGTCTGTCTCTCTCTGTCTCTCTCTCTCTGTGTCTCTCTGTCTCTCTCTCTGTCTCTGTATCTGTCTCTCTGTCTCTCTCTCTCTGTCTCTCTCTCTCTCTGTGTCTCTCTGTCTCTCTCTCTGTCTCTCTGTCTCTCTGTCTCTCTCTCTCTCTCTCTCTCTCTCTCTCTCTCTCTCTCTCTCTCTGTCTGTCTGTCTCTCTGGAGACTGGAATAGAAACTGCGTGGGAAGTCCCCGAAGGTAGAACTCGGGGATTGACAGCGCTCAAGTCAGCGGCCTTCGCAGGCCATTGAAGTCTTTGGGGCCACTCCATTTTTGGCACATGAGAGAAATAGCATCTAGGCTCAACTGACAAAGCCTCTAATCTCAGGACCGACAATCCGCACTGCCTTCGATTTACCAGCAGGGGGCGCAAGGGGTATCGACCGGAGCAGCCTGGAGGAAGGCGTGTTGACGTGGGTGACATGCTGAGCGAAAGCAAGTTCATGTTGTTCTCCAGTCGTCATTAAGGCGCCGAGCCAGGTGCCGAGAGCTGAGGGGAACGTCAGTTGGATGACTGGTATTGCTGTCGCCGCCCTCCCCCCTCTTTGCTTTGCTGTGCAGTCACTTTCGTCTCGACACCTGATGCTGTGTGTACAGTCACCGACTGACTAATGTCATTACCGAGATCAATGACCGGTCGGAAGGCGCTAGCATTGATCAGTGCGCAGTGCTGGATACTAGCACTTGAGTGTCATAGGGAAATTTGCCCGTTGACCGCTGAAAATGAAAGAGGCCGCGACAAACACTATGTATCGATCTCCACGCATTCACCCTTAAAAGGCAAAGAACTGAGGCATTCGCCTTTGTTAGAGGAAATTGTGTAAAGGCAATTTCATATTTACTTGTCCATCTTCTCTTCATTGAATTTCATTTTTGACTCACATGCGAAGCAAAAGTGAGTCTATGTACTCACCCTTTTCGTCCGTCCGGGCGTCCGGTCCGGGCGTCCGGGCGTCCGAAAACTTTAACGTTGGATTTTTCTCGGAGACTATTAAGTCTATCAACACCAAACGTGGCATGATGGTGTATGATGACAAGGCCTCAAAAAACACACATAGTGACTTAACCTTGCTTCAAGGTCAAGGTCGCAGGGGCCGTAAATGTTGTCTAAAAACAGTCATTTTTCATATTTTCTCAATTTCCTCTGACGTTTTTTAGATTGGATACCTGACCTATATATGGTATATAGGGCAATGTAAGCCCTATCTTTTGATACCAGTTTGGTTGACCCTGCTTCAAGGTCAAGGTCACAGGAGCTCTTCAAAGTTGGATTGTATACATATTTTGAAGTGACCTTGACCCTGAACTATGGAAGATAACTGTTTCAAACTTAATAATTATGTGGGGCACATGTTATACTTTCATCATGAGACACATTTGGTCACATATCATCAAGGTCAAGGTCACTTTGACCCTTATGAAATGTGATCAAAATGGGGTAGTGAACCACTAAAAGTGACCATATCTCATGGTAGAAAGTGCCAATAAGCACCATTGTGCTTCCTAAGTCTTGAATTAACAGCTTTGTGTTGCATGACCTTGGATGACCTTGACCTTGGTATTTTGGTAGGGAAAATGTGTAAAGCAGTTCTCAGTGTATGATGTCATTGCTAGGTTTAGTTGTTTGACCTTGACCTTGAAGGTCACCTGAAGGTCAAGGTCATGCAAAGGTCAAGGTCAAGCATGTGAGTCGTATGGGTTTTGCCGTTCTTGTTTTCTTTGGCGTTTCCATGTATGAGCTCTTCCTTAAATGTGTTTGCACATACATGTATGTGGAACCTCGCAATGTGTTTCAGAAGACAGAAATCATGAGAAGTAGCCACCAAACGGATTTCCGTTTTGAGAGGAAGTGCGTAGCATGTCACGGATGAGCTGTAATGAAATGTTTGATGCTCTCGGCTTTTTCCTTCCTTCTCCTATTGTTCTCTCCAGATGGGACGTGCAACTTGCTATTTCAAAAACTGCGTGTTTCCCTACATAAAGGAATGACATTAGAATGGTCAAGAAGCAAACACATTACTCTACAACGGATCATGTACAGATAATTTGTTTTCCATTATGCTCGAAACATGCTTTCATTGGGACCCTTTTATTGAGGCCGCAATCTCATGTTATTCTAGGGTTGTGGGATTTGCTAACGGAAGTTAACCTTTGCTATTTTCGGTCGGGTTTGATTTTCTATCATTTTCAGATGCTTTTTTTCTCTTCTGTTTTTGTAGCAGTGTTGGAGCAAATATTGCGTCAACAAATGTCTACAGCGGCTAATTCAAAGGCATCCACCAGGCAGTGCTGTTTGCGTCATTGTCAGCGTAAAAAAAGAATTTAAAGCCTGTGTTGGACAAATTGTTGCAAAACATGACACGCTGGGGCGAAAAGAACAGTAGGGAGTCGGAACAGCCTGAAACCTGGTCTTGTAGGCAACTGGAAAATACATCGTTTAAGCATTTCTTTATTGAATGACCTTACCGTGTTTCCAGATAGAAAAGATCATTTTGACATTTTGCCGCCTGAAACGATTGTGTAATGATTTAAAAAAGGAAACTCTCGACAATATCTTTGTATTCTATCAAAAAGAGCCTGTAGTGTGTTGATGAAGCCTTATATATGCCATTTAAGTGTTTTCTTCATTTACTTTGTTTTACGTTTTCAAAGGCTTTTGTTGAGCATAGTTTATTTTTGGCTCTGTATTCAATGCTTTTTCTTTTGTAGTTTCGTGGTTTCCACCAGAAATTTGGGAAGATATCTCAATTCTAAACGAAAAGAGATGCTCTCTCTCTCTCACTCTCTCTCTCTCTCTCTCTCTCTCTCTCTATCTCTCTCTCTCGCGCGCGCGCTCTCTCTCTCTCTCTCTCTCTCTCTCTCTCTCTCTCTCTCTCTCTCTCTCTATCTCTCTCTTTCTATCCCTCCCTCCCTCCCTCCCTACCTCCCCCCCTCCTCTCTCTCTCTCTCTCTCTCTCTCTCAGTCTCTCTGTGTCCATCTGTCTGTCTGTCTGTCTAGACGTCTGTCGCTCTCTCTGTCTCTCTTTCTGTCTCTCTCTTTCTGTCTCTTTCCTTCTGTCTCTATCTTTCTGTCTCTTTCTTTCTGTCTCTCTATTTCTGTCTCTCTACCTGCCTACCTACCTGCCTGCCTACCTACCTGCCTCTCTCTCTCTCTCTCTCTCTCTCTCTCTCTCTCTCTCACTCTCTCATAGTCACTGGCGAAGACAGACGTGTCTGCAGCATCGTCTCATAAGAAAATCCGTGTGCCTGGGTTTCTGCCGCACAGTGGACAACGATGTTTGGCGACAACCTCCCTAGTGTGCTACAGAATGTGGTGAGAGACCTTTTGAACACTCACTGTTTGGAAAATTGGTGCGTTGACTCGTGTCATTCCGGTGAAGTTGTCATCATTTTGAAATGGACGAGTCCATCCACTCCAGTGAATCCTTCACCTCGACAAATGGCCTCCAAACCTCATAAATCGCCGTCAAAGCGCGCAAGAGACAACTTGCGCTCTAAGAACTGGAGAGAAAAGCGTCAGCTGATTCCTGAATCAAGTGGCATCATCGAAAGCTCGATAAATGGTTCCATGAACAAGAGCCATCTTTCACCCCCGCCATGTGAATCGACACCGTCCACGCAAGGACCCGTGAACCTCGAAGCACGCGCGGATTCAGCGTCACCTGGATGCGTGCAAGGTCAAGCCGCAAGTGAATCGTGCTGCAAGTCTCCTACTGTGCTGGATTTGAGCCAAGTGATGCACAAAGATGAAAACGAAATATTGCCCCTTGCGCAATGAAAGTAGAGTGCAACAGCTTGACACCAGCGATAGCCCAAGCCCACCAGGATCTGACGGACCGGCAGGATGTGACGAACATGCAGGGAAGAGTGCAGAAGCAAGCTCTCAGTGTGCTTTTGATGGTTCCATGTACCGTGAGAGCGCAAAGCCGTCGGACATAACGAAAGAATTGCTGTGCATGTCAGGGGAGAAGTGGTCCGGTGCGTGGTGTGACTGCTGCTCAGAACCCATTCGCACATCACCAAGCTTTGTCTGCCGTGTATGCCCCGACCGCATCTACTGCACAGACTGCTTCGCCTCTGTTTCCCACCCAGATCATGACTTCCGCAGAAAACCGTAATTCTCGCAGCCGGGTCAGAGTACAAGAACTTTAAAGAGTCACGAGAGGTATTTGCTATTTTAACCCTTACTTTCCAGCTCGTGCTCATACCCAATGAATGATGACATATACTGTTTGTTTTTCTTGTCCGAATCTGAGAGTAAAATTATATCTTGATAAATGTGTAAGTTTGAAGGTCACACTGACAGAATATCAACCCTTTTTTGCTTAGATTTCTCCTCGTTTGGAAGTCTGCGACGTTATTTATGCATGGGACTAATTGCTCGAAGGTGGCACCATTATGTGTTTGAAATTGGTCAAGATGTGTACTTCCCCCCCCCCCTCCCCCCCCCCCCCCCCCCTCGATCAATTTGCTTTGCTCTGTTTTGTTGTTATCATTGAGCATAATAGGCTGACTTTGTTTCATGAAAATGTTATGACACAATTCTGGCTGACCCCTACCCTTGACCTTCCCATTA
>JAWQFJ010001163.1:96593-99093 GCA_034096865.1 Theodoxus fluviatilis
TGACCTTGCTTCAAGGTCAAGGTCACAGGAGCTCTTCAAAGTTGGATTGTATACATATTTTGAAGTGACCTTGATCCTGAACTATGGAAGATAACTGTTTCAAACTTAATAATTATGTGGGGCACATGTTATACTTTCATCATGAGACACATTTGGTCACATATCATCAAGGTCAAGGTCACTTTGACCCTTATGAAATGTGACCAAAATGGGGTAGTGAACCACTAAAAGTGACTATATCTCATGGTAGAAAGTGCCAATAAGCACCATTGTGCTTCCTATGTCTTGAATTAACAGCTTTGTGTTGCATGACCTTGGATGACCTTGACCTTGGGTCAAGGTCACATGTATATTGGTAGGAAAAATGTGTAAAGCATTTCTTAGTGTATGATGTCATTGGTAGGTTTAGTTGTTTGACCTTGACCTTGAAGGTCACCTGAAGGTCAAGGTCATATAAAGGTCAAGGTCAAGCATGTGAGTCGTATGGGCTTTGCCCTTCTAGTTCTCGATCAAGTTATCATGCTTCTGTATTCATGTGCGATTGAGGACGAGGGGGGTGGGATGCACCAGTCTTATGCGTGCAGCCCGGAGTACGTCAGCACTCGTGGTGTTGCCTTCTCTTTGTGCGCGATTGCCTTCCTGATGGACACAGCCTGCCCACCTGTCTGCTGCGTGTGTCAAACTGTCCGTCTGCATAATCATTGCTCCAGTGCTGTAGGGGAAAATGGAGCATTAGGCTCACACGAGTTTCAACCAACCAGAGTTAGTTTATCTAAAAAAAATGTTGGATTTGACCCAGTCGGAAAGTAGGATACTATTTTTTCCACTTTTTACAGAAATCATTCAGATGTCAAAACTTGTTTCCATTTCAACACAAACATTTTATTTTATCCAATAAACGCTTGTTTATTGCCTCAACAAGCATAATTTATGAGTTTTGTGCCAAATAGTCTGAGAACTACCTTAACGGCGTATGTCAGGGAGCAGAGTGCTATCCCACAAGCCTCTCGTGTGACCTCTTTATGAATATTTCGGGCGGAATAGTTCCATCACGTGATATGAACTGTGCTAGAGACTCTTCCACCGGCAGGCGAAGTCTCTAGTGGACTAGAATGAGGTTGATGGTGATGATGATGATGATGATGATGATGATGATGATGATGATGATGATGATGATGATGATGATGATGATGATGATGGATGATGGATGATGGATGATGGATGATGGATGATGAATGATTGATGATTGATGATTGATGATTGATTGATGATTGATTGATGATTGATTGATGATTGGTGATTGGTGATTGATGATTGATGACTGATGATTGCTGATTGCTGATTGCTAATTGATGATTGATGATTGATGATTGATGGATGATGGATGATGTATAATGGATGATGATGATGATGATGATGATGATGATGATGATGATGATGATGATGATGATGATGATGATGATGATGATGATGATGATGATGATGATGATGATGACGACGACGAAGACGACGAAGACGACGGCGACGACGGCGACGACGATGATGATAAAAACTTATACCCACTCTGATGCCATCGTGTAAACGATTCGAAACAAACGTGCCTTTAGACCTCACTCCCATTCCATTTCGATGCGCACCTCATGATCAACCTTGGAACACGAGATTTGCATGTTCACTGTTCTAAACCACCAAGGCGGGGACTCGTGCATTTATTTCGGTATGTGTCATGCTATGTTCTGTGTAGTATGTACTGCTTCGGAGGGAAAATGATATGATGTGTTTCGGATATCGATGTCCTCAATGTGTTTGCTTTGTTTAAGTTGATGTGTCTTTTCTTACCAGCCCGCAAGCATGTAGTCCGTTTGTCTGTCCGTTCTATCGTCTGTCCGTTCTTTCGTCTGCCTGTTCCATCGTCTGCCTGTTTCATCGTCTGTCCGTTCCATCGTCTGCCTGTTCCATCGTCTGCCTGTTCCATCGTCTGCCTGTTCCATTGTCTGCCCGTTCTATCGTCTGCCTGTTCCATCGTCTGCTTGTTCCATTGTCTGCCTGTTCCATCGTCTGCCTGTTCCATCGTCTGCCTGTTCTATCGTCTGCCTGTTCCATCGTCTGTCCGTCCTATCGTTTGCCTGTTCCATCATCTGCCTGTTCTATCGTCTGCCTGTTCCATCGTCTGTCCGTTCTATCGTCTGCCTGTTCTATCTTTTGCCTGTTCTATCATCTGCCTGTTCTATCGTCTGTCCGTTCTATCGTCTGCTTGTTCTATCGTCTGCCTGTTCTGTCGTCTGCCTGTTCCATCGTCTGTCCGTTCTATCGTCTGCCTGTTCCATCGTCTGACCGTTCTATCGTCTGCCTGTTCCATCGTCTGCCTGTTCCATCGTCTGCCTGTTCTATCGTCTGCCTGTTCCATCGTCTGCCTGTTCCATCGTCTGCCTGTTCCATCGTCTGCCTGTTCCATCGTCTGCCTGTTTCATCGGCTGTCCGTTCCATCGTCTGCCTGTTC
>JAWQFJ010001163.1:106593-115225 GCA_034096865.1 Theodoxus fluviatilis
GCCGGGCCCAAGGGGTGTTTGCGTCGTTGCTGCACCAAAGGGGAGTAAGGCAACCTCCTTTCGTCTCCCTTGCATTGAGTCAGCGTAGGGCTGCAAACAGAGAAGAATACCCTTGGCCTTGTTGGAGTGAACATGGTGGATTAGATTAATGGACAAAGATTAAATTCAGAGTATACTAAAATATGAATACGAAAATATGACAACTTTCTCTAAAAATTAGGACGGCCGTGTATTAAATCTGTTGCAGCATCACTAGAACAGTAAAGAAACATTCTGATAAGAAGTTGATTTCTTTTTCATTTTTAACATAAGTGCCGCATCATCATCATCATCATCATCATCATCATCATCATCATCATCATCATCATCATCATCATCATCATCATCATCATCATCATCATCATCATCATCATCATCAATGTTCAATCATCAATCACCAACCATCAATTCCGCTGCCAGTACAAAATTGCTGGTTTGGCCTACCGTCATTTTGATGGTACTCTTCCTGTGTATCTTTCGGCATCCCTTCGCACATATCAACCATCCCGTTCTCTCCGTTCAGCAAATGAAAAGCTTCTCAAAATTCCTAAACGTAGTACAAAATCTTTTGGTGAGCGTAGTTTTAGTTTCAATGCCCCCTCTGTCTGGAACTCGCTGCCGGCTGGCTTGCGTGACGCACCCACTTTACCTATTTTAAAGTCGCAACTGAAGACTCACATGTTTCGACTGGCTTTTGTTTGATTGTAGGTTTTTCTTCTCATGATCATGTATGTTGTTGTATCCATTCTCAGGTCTGTAAGTTGTATTATGCTTTGTATTATGTTGGTAAGCTTGTTGATGAATGTCTGCGTGAGAATGTGGTTATGTCAGCGCATTGAGTTGTACAGAAGTGCGCTATACAAATGCTATTCATCATCATCATCATCATCATCAATCAATCATCAATCATCAATCAATCATCAATCAATCATCAATCATCATCAATCATCATCAATCATCATCATCATCATCCTCATCATCATCATCATCATCATCGCCATTGGTACCATTTCTACCACCACAATCACAATCATTCTTGTTTTCTTCGTCGTGACGATGATTGTCGTCGTCACCATCATTAAGATTACCTTCGTCGCCCCTGCTGTTGTTTCATCGTCATCGCCCTTCTCATCGAAATGGTGAAATCTCGGGCACGCATGCGCGACTGCAGGCCGTGCAACCCAGTCCCCGAATTCTGTGTTAAGGGCGGTGGCTGAAGAACCAGCATGGTTTTCTAGGTAACAGCTGAGTTCAGAAAGAAAGGAGACTGGGCAACCAACTGTCAAATTCGGAGAAAAAGGTATAGGTACGTAGGCTTACCTCCGGTACTGGTCGTGGTCGACGATGAGAAAGAAGCACCGTTTTGGCTCGTGGAGCTTTCGTCAGGTGTAGTGAGTGATTGGGGCCTGAGGGAAGCCAGGGAAAATGACAGCACCAGTCACTGAAGTTCAGTGGGGAAGCGTGGGAAGTAAACACTGATCGGCACAAGGAGGGTTGGGGTGTAGAGTTTTAAGGGGGATGGTGTGTAGAGTTTTAAGGGGGGATGGGGTGTAGAGTTTTAAGGGGGGATGGGGTGTAGAGTTTTAAGGGGGGATAGGGTGTAGAGTTTTAAGGGGGGATGGGGTGTAGAGTTTTAAGGGGGGGTGGGGTGTAGAGTTTTAAGGGGGGGGGGGGTCCTCGTTTCCCACTACACTTCAGTAACCAGTGCTCAGTTACTTTTCCTGGACTTTCCTCTGGTCCCACTCACTCCACCCCACTCCACCCCACTCAACCCTACTCCACTCACTCACTCACTCACTCGCTCACTCACTCATTCACCCACTCACTCACTCACTCACTCACTCACTCACTCACTCACTCACTCACTCACTCACTCACTCACTCACTCACTCACTCACTCACTCACTCACTCACTCACTCACTCACTCACTCACTCACTCACTCACTCACTCACTCACTCACTCACTCACTCACTCACTCACTCACTCACTCACTCACTCACTCACTCACTCACTCACTCACTCACTCACTCACTCACTCACTCACTCACTCACTCGCAACGCCTAATAAAGGCTCAACGAGCCGAAACATTGCTTCTTTTTCATCGTCGGCCTCAGCCATTACTCGCTGTAGGCCTACCTACCTATACTTTCTTCTTCGAACAGTTTAGTTAATTGATTACTACATGAATAGTACAATGGGCAAAATGTTATGTCCTCGATTCTTTTACATTCATTACCGCATTAGTTTAATCTGTCTGTCTGTCTGTCTGTCTGTCTGTCTGTCTGTCTGTCTGTCTGTCTGTCTGTCTGTCTGTCTGTCTGTCTGTCTGTCTGTCTGTCTGTCTGTCTGTGTGTCTGTGTATCTGCCTGTCTGTCTGTCTGCCTGTCTGTATGTCTGTCTGTCTGCCTGTCTGTCTGTCTGTCTGTCTGTCTGTCTGCCTGTCTGTCTGTCTGTCTGTCTGTCTGTCTGTCTGTCTGTCTGTCTGTCTGTCTGTCTGTCTGTCTGTCTGTCTGTCTGTCTGTCTGTCTGTCTGTCTGTCTGTGTGTCTGTGTATCTGTCTGTCTGTCTGTCTGCCTGTCTGTCTGTGTGTCTGTGTGTCTGTCTGTCTGCCTGTCTGTCTGTCTGTCTGTCTGTCTCTCTCTCTCTCTCTTTCTCTCTCTCTCTCTCTCTCTCTCTCTCTCTCTCTCTCTCTCTCTCTCTCTCTCTCCTTTTCGCACTTTGACCCCCCCCCCCCCCCTCCCCCCGCCTCCTGCCCCCCCCCCCCCCCTCCCTCCTCCACCCTTCCCACTTCCCATTGTAGCCTGTAGCCCCCCTTTTTTTTGCAACAGCATATTGTGTACGTGCAGGTTAAAAATAAATCTCTCAGACTGTAAATCCTTTGATACATTCCTGTCGTACTCCAACCAAATGGTAAAGATGGAATAATTGCTGTGAAATTGAGAATATAATAATCTTTAATGGCCTTTCATCATACACACCTCTTCCCAAACAGCAAGCACCCCCCACCCTCCTTTCTTGTCTCTGAGGAATACCCCAGCAAACTCTGCAGTCGACCCCCTGAAGCCAAGCGGAACTCTGCCAAGAGCTGAAGCGAACAGGAAATTGCAAAACCACGTGGGCTGACGAGCTGGGGCCATACCAGTCGATATTGTAACAGGAACACCCTTGACGTACCCACCATGGTTCCTAATCAGCGTAATCTGAGGTATTCAAGACACTCGGCTTCCTGGCCCCTTCTGAGAAAACCCCTTCTCGTGCGAGCTTGCCAAAACAAACTCCACACAAAGTTCAGCAAAGCAGAAGGCGATGGTTGATGGGCGATTGTATAATGAGAGACCGGGTAGACTGCATCGAAGTGGGAATTGGGGAGAACGACCCATATAATCTGATTTAAGGTTTCGCCTCCTTTCTTTCCTCTCTACGACAACATAGTACTGATCCTTCCCCTCCAGTTCTCTCTAACCCTTCCTATCTCCTTCAAGGCAGAAGCATATGGCGCCTAGAGCAAAAATAGAAACATCCAGATTGGAAAGCATACAGCAATGGATGGGTTGAAACGAGGAATGCGGCATGGAGATGTATTGCCAAAACTGCTATTCAAACAACTGGTTCGGGAAAATCTCATTTCAACGACGAGGAGGAAGAACCCACGCAAGAAAAAAGAAGAGAGAGAGAGAGAGAGAGAGAGAGAGAGAGAGAGAGAGAGAGAGAAAGAAAGAGAGAGAGAGAGATAGAAAGAGAGAGAGAACGAACGACGAACGAAAAACGTTATTGCTTAGGCCACCGGCCCATTGCAAGGTGAAAAATTTACATAACATAGCAGTGCGGTATCGAGAAGATTCTGATTAGTAATATGTGAATGGACACATTATCGAGGGAAACAGTGTTCACTGGCATAGGCCTACGTAGTAGCAGTAGTCTTCGAAAATATAATGATTCATACTTAGTATTTCCATTCCTTCCGTTCTCATCTTAAATGCATGGTAAATGTACATACTCACTTTACGAATCGTAGCATAGTCATTGGTTGCTAGAAGGTCTTTGATAGTCTCATTTATATCGAGATGCGGAAATGGCATTAAAAATCTTTCTCGTAGTCCACACAAAGCAGGGCAATGAAACAGAAAATGCACTTCAGTCTCCTCCTCCTCTACACATGTAGGGCAAACATTATAGAAAGTCGGGAGTCTGTATCTATGCTTGTGAATATACAAGTCACTGACTCCAAATCGGAACCTTATCAAAACATCTCTAAAATTTTTCTTATCTAATGCATACAAATATGGTTCTTGCTCTCGAACAGTTTTATACAGTCTGTAGAAGGAATACCGATTGCTATCTTGTAACGTTTGCCTCCACTCACTATCAAAGTCAGATACCAATTTTTCTTTCAGATTCGTAAGGAATGCTCTTTTATTTTCTACAGCTTGTCTTGTCAATTATCTTTCCATGTTGTATTTGTAGAGCAGAGTTTTTATACTTGTTACCCAATTGAGTTGACATTCAGGTAAGTTACACATCATTTGATACACTCTGAATGGATATCTGTGTTGGTCCATGCTAATTATTTTTAACCAATAATTTATCAACCTTAGGATAGCATTTATGAATAACGGGTATCTACCTGTGTCACCGTATATCATTACATTCGGGGTTCTGGCTGAAACATTCAAAAACCACGTCAGTACAAACAGATGGACACTTTCAATGCGTTTGCAGTCACTGAAGCCCCACACTTCCGAACCATAAAGCAATATTGGCTGGATTTGCGCATCAAAAACCTTGAACAGTACGTCAGGGGTGATAAATGTTAATTTCCGCAGCGACTTCAAAACTTGAATTGCGGCTGCTTTAGCCCTTCCTGCAATATTTGTCATAATCGTTTTGGTACACAATCTTGTGGTAAGTGTTACACCCAGATACTTGTATTGACTGACCACTTCCACTCTGTCGTTACTAAGCGTCCATTTCTCATGAGCTACCACGTAACCACCATTTCTAACAAGAAGGGCAAAGCCCATACGACTCACATGCTTGACCTTGACCTTTACATGATCTTGACCTTCAGATGACCTTCAAGGTCAAGGTCAAACAACTAAACCTAACAATGACATCATACACTAAGAAATGCTTTACACATTTTCCCTACCACAATACATGTGGCCTTGACCCAAGTCAAGGTCATCCAAGGTCATGCAACACAAAGCTGTTAATTCAAGACATAGGAAGCACAATGGTGCTTATTAGCACTCTCTACCATGAGATATAAGGCGCCTACACACGTACTGGTTGTCCCCCAGTTTTGCTGCCGATCCGGTCAAAAATCGAAACCATGGACTAATCCGGCACGGTTCTTGTGACTAGGGCTGGCTCTATTTTTCGACCCCGTCCGAACCGGTTCACATGCCCGGCGACGCGAGATCTCGCGTTCTGGCGACTAGTCGCCAATTTTAATGGCTGACGCTGTCCTCGCTTCGCACATAAAAAGGTGTATTTGGGGATACTAAAAGCCCATCCAAAGAAAATGTAAGCCATGAACAGCATTAATTTATCAAAGCTGTATGTTGAATGCATGAATAGTTTGTGAAAGCTGGTACATTGTACAATTTGCAATGCAGGTCAAACGCATTCACCTACACGCCGAGAAAGCATGTCCGGGGATCGACTTTTATCGTTGCGGCTTCGCTACAGGCAGCTACAGCCTTCACATCGAAAGCGAGTGTTGGCATTAATTTATCAAAGCTGTAAGTTAAATGCATGAATAGTTTGTGGAAGATGGTACATTTTACAATTCGCAATGCAGGTCAAAGGCATTCACCTACACGCCGAGAAAGCATGTCCGCGGATCGACTTTTATCATTGCGGCTTCGCTACAGGCAGCTACAGCCTTCACGTCGAAAGCGAGTGTTGGCATTAATTTATCAAAGCTGTATGTTGAATGCATGAATAGTTCGTGGAAGATGGTACATTTTACAATTCGCAATGCAGGTCACACACATTCATCTACACGCCGAAAGCATCTGTCTGCGGATCGACTTTTATCGTTGTGTCTTTGCATTGATTGAGCTGCAGCCTACACAAAGCGTCTGTTGTCATAGTCTCATGAAAGGGACGTAACTCTAAATTCTGACTTTGCTTTGCGTAAATGAACACCGCTCCAGTTCGCGGTGTGGGTGTAATTGTTGCATGTGGCTGTCAACCCGCTTTTTACACGCACGGTCAGCCGGATCGGGAGCAAAACCAGCTTGAAAAACGTAACGTGTGTAGGCGCCTATAGTCACTTTTAGTGGTTCACTACCCCATTTTGGTCACATTTCATAAGGGTCAAAGTGACCTTGACCTTGATGATATGTGACCAAATGTGTCTCATGATGAAAGTATAACATGTGCCCCACATAATTATTAAGTTTGAAACAGTTATCTTCCATAGTTCAGGGTCAAGGTCACTTCAAAATATGTATACAATCCAACTTTAAAGAGCTCCTGTGATCTTGACCTTGAAGCAAGGTCAATCAAACTGGTATCAAACTGGTATCAAAAGATAGGGATTACTTTGCCCTATATACCATATATAGGTCAGGTATCCAATCTCAAAAACTTCAGAGAAAATAGGGAAAATGTGAAAAATGGCTGTTTTTTTTACATTTACGGCCCCTGCGACCTTGACCTTGAAGCAAGGTCAAGTCACTGTGTATGTTTTTGTACGCCTTGTCATCATACACCATTATGCCAAATTGGGTGTTGATAGACTTAATAGTCTCCGAGAAAAATCCAACGTTAAAGTTTTTTACGGACGGCAGGACGCTCGGACGCCCGGACGCCCAGACGCCCGGACGCCCGGACGGACGACACGGGTGACCTAGTATGAAAGTATAGCATGTGTACTACAATGTTATGAAGTTTGGAAGAGTTATCTTCCATAGTTCGGGGTCAATGTCACTTCAAAATATGTATACAATCCAACTTTAAAGAGCTCCTGTGACCTTGACCTTGAAGCAAGGTCAAGTCACTATGTATGTTTTTGTACGCCTTGTCATCCTACACCACCATGCCAAATTGGGTGTTGATAGACTTAATAGTCTCCGAGAAAAATCCAACGTTAAAGTTTTTTACGGACGACAGGACACCCGGCCGCCCGGCCGCCCGGACGGCCGCCCGGACGGCCGCCCGGACGCCCAGACGACGACACTGGTGACCTAGTATGAAAGTATAACATGTGTACTACAATCTTATGAAGTTTGGAAGAGTTATCTTCCATAGTTCATGGTCAAGGTCACTTCAAAATATGTATACAATTCAACTTTAAAGACCTCCTGTGACCTTGACATTAAAGCAAGGTCAATGAAACTGGTATCAAAAGATAGGGATTACTTTGCCCTATAAATCATATATAGGTCAGATATCCAATCTCAAAAACTTCAGAGAAAATTGGGAAAATGTGAAAAATGGCTGTTATTTTAGACAACATTCATAGCCCCTGCGACCTTGACCTTGAAGCAAGGTCAAGTCACTGTGTATGTTTTTGTACGCTTTGTCATCCTACACCATTATGCCAAATTGGGTGTTGATAGACTTAATAGTCTCCGAGAAAAATCCAACGTTAAAGTTTTTTACAGACGCCCGGACGCCCGGACGCTCGGGCGCCCGGACGCCCGGACGCCCGGACGGACAAAAAGGGTGAGTACATAGACTCACTTTTGCTTCGCATGTGAGTCAAAAAGGATGCCTGGCAAAATATAAAACGTGTTGCTCAGAATGGGAACGACGCCTTTTCTACATATGTAAATTGACTTTCCTCAGGATCGAGGGAATACATTTATGATATTATTCTCACAGCAGAATTTTGTCTTCAATTGCCAAATGAAAAGTGGTCAATAAATAAAAGTTATTATGTTCTTTTGATACGTATTGAACGGCATTCGTGTGACAGAAAGGAAAATAATAATGTCTCCTACAATGTGCGTCTCTCTTATTTCCATTAAATCATTTACACAATGGCACGTGTTTCACCCTGATCTTTTAGTGTAAACGTATACACAACGAATGTCCCTTCCATACCAAAGAGGAATGAATTCAGTCAAGCACACAGTTCCCTACAGAGGCATATCAGACAGGTACAGGTAAACTGCAAAGGGTGCGGAAAATTATTTATTGATTTATATTAATGGAAAACAACAATAAAACACAGTCGGACTCCTTTCCAAAGGTTTTTCGTGCCTTTTCTTTTTGCAATCTATTGACAACAGACTACTCTTGTAGAATATAAAAACAATTGCAAAAACTCACTATTTCATTAAAATTCCCCTCCACAAATAACCAGAGTCAGCGGGAGTATATGTACTGTATATTCATTTCGCGTTGTTCATAGAAATGCAATGACAAGTTCAAACAAGAAGGGCAAAGCCCATACGACTCACATGCTTGACCTTGACCTTTATATGACCTTGACCTTCAGGTGACCTTCAAGGTCAAGGTCAAACAACTAAACCTAGCAATGACATCATACACTAAGAAATGATTTACACATTTTTTTCCTACCAAAAAAACATGTGACCTTGACCCAAGGTCAAGGTCATCCAAGGTCATGCAA
>JAWQFJ010001164.1:0-2500 GCA_034096865.1 Theodoxus fluviatilis
TGCTGTCTGTCTGCTGTCTGTCTGGTCTGCTGTCTGTTTGTCTGCTGTCTGTTTGGTTGCTGTCTGTCTTGTCTGCTGTCTGTTTGTCTGCTGTCGTTGTCTGCTGTCTGTTTGGTCTGCTGTCTGTCTGGTCTGCTGTCTGTTTGGTCTGCTGTCTGTCTGGTCTGCTGTCTGTGTTGGTTGCTGTCTGTCTGTCTCTTAGGTCTGCTGTCTGTTTGCCTGCTGCGTTGTCTGCTGTCTGTTGTGTCTGCTGTCTGTTGTGTCTGCTGTCTGTTGTGTCTGCTGTCTTTTTTGTCTGCTGTCTGTTGTGTCTGCTGTCTGTTGTGTCTGCTGTCTTTTTTGTCTGCTGTCTGTTGGTCTGCTGTCTGTTTGGTCTGCTGTCTGTCTTGTCTGCTGTCTGTTTGGTCTGCTGTCTGTTTGGTCTGCTGTCTGTCTGTCTGTCTGTTTGGTCTGCTGTCTGTCTTGTCTGTTTGGTTTGCTGTCTGTCTGGTCTGCTGTCTGTTTGGTCTGCTGTCTGGTCTGCTGTCTGTTTGGTCTGCTGTCTGTCTTGTCTGTTTGGTCTGCTGTCTGTGTTGCCTGCTGTGTTGTCTGCTGTCTGTTTGGTCTGCTGTCTGTTTGGTTTGCTGTCTGTCTTGTCTGTTAGGTCTGCTGTCTGTTTGGTTTGCTGTCTGTTTGGTTTGCTGTCTGTTTGGTTTGCTGTCTGTCTGGTCTGCTGTCTGTTTGGTCTGCTGTCTGTTTGGTCTGCTGTCTGTTTGGTCTGCTGTCTGTTTGGTCTGCTGTCTGTTTGGTCTGCTGTCTGTCTTGTCTGTTTGGTCTGCTGTCTGTCTTGTCTGTTTGGTCTGCTGTCTGTTTGGTCTGCTGTCTGTTTGGTCTGCTGTCTGTTTGGTCTGCTGTCTGTTTGGTCTGCTGTCTGTCTTGTCTGCTGTCTGTGTTGCCTGCTGTGTTGTCTGCTGTCTGTGTTGTCTGCTGTCTGTTTGGTCTGCTGTCTGTCTTGTCTGCTGTCTGTTTGGTCTGCTGTCTGTCTTGTCTGCTGTCTGTGTTGCCTGCTGTGTTGTCTGCTGTCTGTGTTGTCTGCTGTCTGTTTGGTCTGCTGTCTGTCTTGTCTGCTGTCTGTTTGGTCTGCTGTCTGTGTTGCCTGCTGTGTTGTCTGCTGTCTGTGTTGTCTGCTGTCTGTGTTGCCTGCTGTGTTGTCTGCTGTCTGTTTGGTCTGCTGTCTGTCTTGTCTGTTTGGTCTGCTGTCTGTCTTGTCTGCTGTCTGTTTAGTCTGCTGTCTGTCTTGTCTGCTGTCTGTGTTGCCTGCTGTGTTGTCTGCTGTCTGTTTGGTCTGCTGTCTGTTTGGTCTGCTGTCAGTTTGGTCTGCTGTCTGTTTGGTCTGCTGTCTGTCTTGTCTGTGTTGTCTGCTGTCTGTGTTGTCTGCTGTCTGTCTGGTCTGCTGTCTGTCTTGTCTGCTGTCTGTCTTGTCTGCTGTCTGTTTGGTCTGCTGTCTGTCTTGTCTGCTGTCTGTCTGGTCTGCTGTCTGTTTGGTCTGCTGTCTGTTTGGTCTGCTGTCTGTTTGGTCTGCTGTCTGTCTTGTCTGCTGTCTGTGTTGCCTGCTGTGTTGTCTGCTGTCTGTGTTGTCTGCTGTCTGTTTGGTCTGCTGTCTGTCTTGTCTGCTGTCTGTTTGGTCTGCTGTCTGTCTTGTCTGCTGTCTGTGTTGCCTGCTGTGTTGTCTGCTGTCTGTGTTGTCTGCTGTCTGTTTGGTCTGCTGTCTGTCTTGTCTGCTGTCTGTTTGGTCTGCTGTCTGTGTTGCCTGCTGTGTTGTCTGCTGTCTGTGTTGTCTGCTGTCTGTGCTGCCTGCTGTGTTGTCTGCTGTCTGTTTGGTCTGCTGTCTGTCTTGTCTGTTTGGTCTGCTGTCTGTCTTGTCTGCTGTCTGTTTAGTCTGCTGTCTGTCTTGTCTGCTGTCTGTCTTGTCTGCTGTCTGTGTTGCCTGCTGTCTGTTTGGTCTGCTGTCTGTTTGGTCTGCTGTCTGTCTTGTCTGCTGTCTGTCTTGTCTGCTGTCTGTGTTGCCTGCTGTCTGTTTGGTCTGCTGTCTGTCTTGTCTGTTTAGTCTGCTGTCTGTCTTGTCTGCTGTCTGTCTTGTCTGCTGTCTGTTTGGTCTGCTGTCTGTCTTGTCTGCTGTCTGTTTGGTCTGCTGTCTGTCTTGTCTGTTTAGTCTGCTGTCTGTCTTGTCTGTTTGGTCTGCTGTCTGTCTTGTCTGTTTGGTCTGCTGTCTGTTTGGTCTGCTGTCTGTTTGGTCTGCTGTCTGTTTGGTCTGCTGTCTGTCTTGTCTGTTTGGTCTGCTGTCTGTCTTGTCTGTTTGGTCTGCTGTCTGCCTTGTCTGTTTGGTCTGCTGTCTGTTTGGTCTGCTGTCTGTTTGGTCTGCTGTCTGTTTGGTCTGCTGTCTGTTTGGTCTGCTGTCTGTTTGGTCTGCTGTCTGTTTGGTCTGCTGTCTGTCTTGTCTGCTGTCTGTGTTGCCTGCTGT
>JAWQFJ010001164.1:7500-20144 GCA_034096865.1 Theodoxus fluviatilis
ATACTACGCGAAGTGGCACCGATACATGATTGCCATTCTAGTGTTGGCCAACAGTAAGAGAGAGTGTGGCTTGATAGTGCAGGATTTGTCGCGAAAGCCAAAAAGACAATAATAATCTCATAGAAGGAGAGAAGGAAAGTGATTCGAGATCTTTGAATAGTAGACAGGGTAAGTATCCGCAGAAGGTTTCCACTAGAGCATGTTACTATACATCACATACGCACAACAATAATGTTCAAACCACCACCTTACTCTACCACGAAACCCGCCGAAGAGTATACGGAGTGAGGGCTAATTGATAGATTTAGAATGTTGCACCAAGGCTCATTCTTTGACACTTCATGATCGACTGGAATGTGATCACTCGCGGTAGCAGTCGTATGCTGCTGACTTACAGTTTCAGGGAACGGCTAAGACCAGAACGAAAACTAAGGAATGGGCAAAGTGTCAGCTGTTTGAGACCTGTGAGATAGGGTGAAAAAGTGCTAGAGTCACAGCCATACGGTGCATTAACGGTTTTAGCGCTAGCTACTGACTTGAGAAACGACTATGTCAAGATTTAACAGTGCAAAGAGGTGGCGTTGCGCACAGGGAAACTAATAGTCTCATGATTTCCATTACTGACTGCCTATTGCAAGATAGTGTCTATTTGCAAAAGGGGAGGCAAGGATTGGCAAAGAATTCGATATGAGGGCCACTGGCGATTCTTTTCTGTTCTCTATCTGGCCTAAAAATTTTGTTTTAGTACAAAACGATCATTTGCAAAGTTTGATAAAGTAGGGCATCTGCGTTTATCTAGACACGAAAAGATGCAGTTAGGTGTATGCAAGTACTAGTTATCAAATCCCCCCCTCCGCCCCCTTATGACAGAGTGAGGAGTGAGAGGAGAGAGAGAGAGAGAGAGAGAGAGTAAAGAGAGGGGGTAGGGGGGAGGGAGGGAGGGAGGGAGGAGATAGGGAGTGAGGAGGGAGGGAGGGAGAGAAGGGGGGGGGCGGCAGCAGCATGCAGACAGACAGACAGACAGACAGACAGACAGACAGACAGACAGACAGACACAGAGAATCAATGACAGTATAAGCATTATACAGCTTACAGGCTTTCTTTCCTTTTCACTTGGGTCATCATCTGTGTCATAGATGTCATCATTGGTGATGGCTTGAGTGAGGTCAAAATCCATTGCTAATGGTTCTGTATAAAAAAAATCATATGGTTCCTTTTTTTTTTTAAATTACAAAGAAAGAGGAAAGCATTACGTATGTTCACTAGCCAGTCCGGAAAACATACATATAGAAAAAAGACCCCCCAAAAGAAAAAACACCAAACATACACAAATCCTGTCGTGATAGGCTTTATTACATTATGTATAATAAAGCATATTTAACCTAGTGTCTATATATCATATCCACTGTTTTCATCGAAATTACATTCTTGTACAAAAGCGTTGGGTTGCTAGCATTAAGCATTGTGCAGTTCATTCCATTTATCGTGTCACTAATAACTATAAGGATGTTTTGATTTAATTTCACTGCCAACACTCTGGGGCAGATATGGCACGATTCTGCAAATTTATTTTAAATCCACATGCAAACTGCCTAAGTAAAATGATCAATTTTGAGACAGACAACTAGCCACAACCTCAACTAAGGTATGCAAACAAACACACACACACACACACACACACACACACACACACACACACACACACACAAAACCACAGCATGAGAAGCTGGACATTAGGGCAGCTGGATGTAATGACCGTCGAGACAGTATCAGACCGAGTTGAAAAAATACAGAGATATGCAGAAGGAACACCTTCCGTTAAAAGCAAAAGTAAGATAACCTTGTGAACACACGCTAGTTAACGAATCATTATTGATCCAGAACTTCTTGCGGTATTTATACTACAATGATAACACTGATCGACCGTTTGGATGATCAGCTACATGTACTGACGCAGGACAGCTGGCGTAGGGTTTTAAACAACTTACGCGATATTATTAGAACATTATCTGTACAAATTATGGTAAAAATACACTTTTAGAGGAAGTAATAATGTTGCACAACAGCATCGTCGATCGATAAAAAACTACATGTAATGATGTATATGATCGAGACGACAATCTGAATCTGACCGATCAGCGACTTGCACGAGCGTCCTAAGTTCTAAGTCCTAAGAATACCAATCACCAGTGATCATTAGTTTGAATGACAGCAAGGATGATATCAAAGTAAGATGAACACACCGCTTTCTACACATTAGATATAAGATCCAGAAACTCGCGAACAATAACTCTTCGGCTCGTTGTGTTCCTACCCGAGCGCCTTCGTAGACTGCCCAGTTCCCGCAAAATGATCTGCGCATGAGTGCTCTCGTCAAATCTCGGTCTCGACGAGGCTAGACAGACACTTTCGCACAGGTGTTTCTCGACTCGATGCTACCTTCGTAACTTGTCTTCGACATGGGCGTGACAGTCGAAACCATCAAGGCAGGGGATGGTAAGACCTTGATCTAGCTTTTTAGTGCTGATTGCATTGGCATAGTTTGTTAATGCTATCGGAGACGACTGTGTACAGATTCAGAACTGTTCGACGAGTTCCCATCCTTTGCTTCAAGAAGGGGTACACTCGACTGATTGTCAGAAATGCGTGAGACTTCGCAAGATTGATTTAAAGTTCCGCATTCTTTTCATCCGATCGATGCATACCAGAGCTCGGTAGCTTGATTTCTGAGGTTAATGTTGATGAGGGTGTGCAAGACAGTGCGCAATGTAGTTGATATTAATGAAGTGACAGTAATTATTACCCATCTGCAGTCATCTCGCACCCGACACCACTCTTTCCTCCTTTCAATTACCGTGTTTCCACCGATCATCCCCAATGAAAATGCAAATTCAGATGAACTGGAAGATTTCGCGCATTACATTTTGCAAGTATGAAATAAACACCCAGACTAGAGGTGCTTTTTCGAGTGATGATGGGGATATACTTTTTGAGAGAGAAAAAGACAGAGAGAGAGAGAGAGAGAGAGAGAGAGAGAGAGAGAGAGAGAGAGAGAGAGAGAGAGAGAGAGAGAGACTCAGAGAGAGAGAGAGAGACTCAGAGAGAGAGAGAGAGAGAGAGCGTGTGCCTGCATGAATGTGTGCATGTTTGTAGATCTATGTGTGCGTCAGTGTATTTGTGAATGTGATGAATGCTGTCAGAAAGGACAAATTCATTTTGATGACAATTTGTTTTTACTGTGGTACATATTACTCTCTCTCTCTCTCTCTCTCCTCTCTCTCTCTCTCTCTCTCTCTCTCTCTCTCTCTCTCTCTCTCAGTCAGTCTCTCCCCAACATCACTCAAAAACAAAAGCACCTCAGGGTGTGTGTGTGTGTGTGTACATATGTTTGTGTGCGTGCATGCTTAAGTGTGTGTATACATCTGTTTGTGTGTGTGTGTGTATATGTCTATGTATGTACGTGTGCATGTGTGTGTGCATGTCCTTGTGTGCATGTGTGTGTGTGCATGTGTGTGTGTGTGTGTGTGTGTGTGTTGTCTTAACTAATTTAGGCCTTGGGAGGTGGGGGTGGAAGTGTGTTTTTCTTTTTTTGTTTACTAGGTAGACTCCCCCTCTCCCTCCCCCCCCCCCCCTAATTTTGATCGCTTGATATAAGAATAAGTCAAAAGGTCACTTGTTACATTCTAAAGTCATTTTTTTCTTTTCAAGGTCAAACTTTCCCTAAAAAAGGTTTGACAGCTGTGGTTCATTACACAGGTGAGTTTGCTTTTTAGTTTTTAAATGTAGAACAGTCTGCAATTGCTGTCCCTGTAATCTCTTTGTCACCTTTCAGCCTGTCCATCAGTGAAAATACTCCACTTCTACAAATTAACCATTGTCTGTGTGTGAATGATACTTGGTGAACATCTACGATGCACCTACCCCTCTGTATGACTGCGTTAGCTTTGGTTCAATGTCTATGACGTGCCAAAGCAAAAACAAGAAGTACTTACAGGACCTTCCCTTCCCTTAGCTTTTATCTGCAATGTACACCAGTTCCTGGTCTCCCCTCTTGCTTGAGTACACAGTCAGTCCCTCAGCCTCTGCTCGCTTGTTGAAACCATGTCTTTTGACAGGCAGAGATTGGCAAGCAATTTGCTTTGGGGTTGGATGATGAGCAATCCGCAGTACTGTGGTTCTATCCCTGGGATGGGAAGAATCTGGGTTTCTTATAATATATAGACAATATTATACTGGCTGGAACCCTGTGTCATAAATCTGTCCATGCGTGTAATTCTGTCTGTGTGTGAATGATACTTGGTGAACATGTACGATGCACCTGCCCCTCTGTATGACTGCATTAGCTTTGGTTCAACGTCTACGGCGTGCCAGGGCAAAAACAAGAAGTACAGGAACTTCCCTTCCCTTTGCTCTTATCTACAATGTGCACCAGTTTCTGGCAGCCCACCCCCCAGCGCTCTCCCCTCTTGCTTCCATACACGGTCAGCCCCCTCAGCCTCTACTCGCTTGTTGAAACCATGTCTTTTAACAGGCGGAGATAGACAAGCATGCTTTGGGGTTGGACGATGTGCGAGGTGCAGTGCCGTGGTTCTATCCCTGGGACGGGAAGAATCTGGGTTTCTAAAAATATAGTCAATATTATACTGGCTGCAACCCTGTGTTGTAAATCTGTCCATGCATGTAATTTTGTCTGTGTCAGTGTGTGAATGATACTTGGTGAACATCTACGATGCACCTACCCCTCTGTATGACTGCATTAGCTTTGGTTCAACATCTATGACGACGTGCCAAAGCAAAAACAAGAAGTACTTACAGGACCTTCCCTTCCCTTTGCTCTTATCTACAATATATAACCATTCACAGTACTCCCCACTGCACACATTGCCTGCCAGTCAGCAGGGGAGTACCTGTCATGCTGTTCTCGTTTAGCAGTTTCCTTGTGGCGTTTTGGAGCTTCCCATCCCTTCAAACTTGTTTATGAGTTCTAAATAAACAGTACTAATTTTTGTTTTTTGGGGGTGGGGGTGTAGGGCATACAAATGAATATCCCAAGTGATCGTTGTAGGAAGAGTTTATCATCTCTTTGATTGCACTTTTTAACGGTTTACAGTACATCAGTAGAGTACTGTTTGTCCCAGGTTTACAGTACATCAGTAGAGTACTGTTTGTCCCAGGTTTACAGTACATCAGTAGAGTACTGTTTGTCCCAGGTTTACAGTACATCAGTAGAGTACTGTTTGTCCCAGGTTTACAGTACATCAGTAGAGTACTGTTTGTCCCAGGTTTACAGTACATCAGTAGAGTACTGTTTGTCCCAGGTTTACAGTACATCAGTAGAGTACTGTTTGTCCCAGATTTACAGTACATCAGTAGAGTACTGTTTGTCCCAGGTTTACAGTACATCAGTAGAGTACTGTTTGTCCCAGGTTTACAGTACATCAGTAGAGTACTGTTTGTCCCAGATTTACAGTACATCAGTAGAGTACTGTTTGTCCCAGGTTTACAGTACATCAGTAGAGTACTGTTTGTCCCAGATTTACAGTACATCAGTAGAGTACTGTTTGTCCCAGATTTACAGTACATCAGTAGAGTACTGTTTGTCCCAGGTTTACAGCACCACAGTAGAGTACTGTTTGTCCCAGGTTTACAGTACATCAGTAGAGTACTGTTTGTCCCAGATTTACAGTACATCAGTAGAGTACTGTTTGTCCCAGGTTTACAGTACATCAGTAGAGTACTGTTTGTCCCAGATTTACAGTACATCAGTAGAGTACTGTTTGTCCCAGGTTTACAGTACATCAGTAGAGTACTGTTTGTCCCAGGTTTACAGTACATCAGTAGAGTACTGTTTGTCCCAGGTTTACAGTACATCAGTAGAGTACTGTTTGTCCCAGGTTTACAGTACATCAGTAGAGTACTGTTTGTCCCAGGTTTACAGTACATCAGTAGAGTACTGTTTGTCCCAGGTTTACAGTACATCAGTAGAGTACTGTTTGTCCCAGGTTTACAGTACATCAGTAGAGTACTGTTTGTCCCAGGTTTACAGTACATCAGTAGAGTACTGTTTGTCCCAGATTTACAGTACATCAGTAGAGTACTGTTTGTCCCAGGTTTACAGTACATCAGTGGAGTACTGTTTGTCCCAGGTTTACAGTACATCAGTGGAGTACTGTTTGTCCCAGGTTTACAGTACATCAGTAGAGTACTGTTTGTCCCAGGTTTACAGTACATCAGTAGAGTACTGTTTGTCCCAGATTTACAGTACATCAGTGGAGTACTGTTTGTCCCAGGTTTACAGTACATCAGTAGAGTACTGTTTGTCCCAGATTTACAGTACATCAGTAGAGTACTGTTTGTCCCAGGTTTACAGTACATCAGTAGAGTACTGTTTGTCCCAGGTTTACAGTACATCAGTAGAGTACTGTTTGTCCCAGGTTTACAGTACATCAGTAGAGTACTGTTTGTCCCAGGTTTACAGCACCACAGTAGAGTACTGTTTGTCCCAGGTTTACAGTACATCAGTAGAGTACTGTTTGTCCCAGGTTTACAGTACATCAGTAGAGTACTGTTTGTCCCAGGTTTACAGTACATCAGTAGAGTACTGTTTGTCCCAGATTTACAGTACATCAGTAGAGTACTGTTTGTCCCAGATTTACAGTACATCAGTAGAGTACTGTTTGTCCCAGATTTACAGTACATCAGTAGAGTACTGTTTGTCCCAGGTTTACAGCACCACAGTAGAGTACTGTTTGTCCCAGGTTTACAGTACATCAGTAGAGTACTGTTTGTCCCAGATTTACAGTACATCAGTAGAGTACTGTTTGTCCCAGGTTTACAGTACATCAGTAGAGTACTGTTTGTCCCAGGTTTACAGTACATCAGTAGAGTACTGTTTGTCCCAGATTTACAGTACATCAGTAGAGTACTGTTTGTCCCAGGTTTACAGTACATCAGTAGAGTACTGTTTGTCCCAGGTTTACAGTACATCAGTAGAGTACTGTTTGTCCCAGATTTACAGTACATCAGTAGAGTACTGTTTGTCCCAGGTTTACAGTACATCAGTAGAGTACTGTTTGTCCCAGATTTGGTTGTGGACAGAGCCATGCACAGGGTGAATGCCAACCTTGGTGTCCCACTGAAAATATCAGTCTGCGTCCTTGGTGTAGAAAACTAGTTTTGACTGAATTAATCAATGTTGTCAGATTTTGAAATGATTTCTTTTTAATATGAGGGGCACCACTTTTCACAGATCATGACGGCTGATTTACTGACAACCAAATTTTGTTTTGTTGTTTGTTTTGTTTTGTTTTGTTTGTTGTTTATGTTTTGGTAAAATTTGTTGTGAAATAATAAACAACTTGGAGCCCATTCCATAAATGTAAAGTGCAGTGTTTCTATGTCAGAAAAGCTGATTAGATTTGTCTAGACACATTTCTCTTTGTAAAACTGGCTCACTTGTAGAAATGTGCCAGCAGGTCAGAATGGCTTCTACACAAAAAGTTGATTGATTTGTATATTTTCTTTTTCATTCTGCTCTGCATTTTGTTCTCTATTATATTATTTTCTGGTCCAGCAGGGGAGGGGTTATCCAACTTTGTCATAAGAACCTTCTGTTCTCAGTATAAACCATGTGTGTGTGTACACATGCCAAAATGCCATGTTTGTGTGTGCTTCTAGGTAGACTTCAGGATGGAACTACATTTGATTCTTCAAGAGAACGGGGAATTCCCTTCAAGTTTCACCTGGGAAAGGGAGAAGTGATCAAAGGTAATGATAATTTCACAGATTTTTCAAATGGCTAAAAGAAAAGTGTTATTGCATATGCAACCTTATACATTTCTATCAACAACAACAACAAAAAATATGTCTTTTATTTGTTGTAATTATCCTAAAAAGTTAAATCCCTATATAGGAAACACTGTAATGTTCTTTTGAGTTTGTTTTGTGCCCCATCTACTACAATGTAGAATTAAGACAATTGGTGTAGATTTGATAATGATAAGTTTTTGTTGTTATTTTGCTTTGTTTTGCTTTAAAACAGTGGGTGTGTATGTGTGTGTGTGTGTGTGTGAATGTGTATTTGTCATAGATGTGCATATGCATTGTTTAATAGGTAATTTTGATGCTCTACAGATTGTCAAGTTTGAGTTCTTTCATTGATGAGATGAATATATATGTCTTGGAGGGTTGGTTGGGCAGTCTCAGTCTTTGGCAGGCGCTACACCGTTCATTTCATACTTGATCAGTTGATGAAGATTTTAACACTACACAAAAAATTATATAGATGCAACTTTTAGAACATGTGATACAGTTTTTGCTGTTCTATTTTGGAAATTCTAGGCAGCATTTATTGCTTCTTTTGATGACTGCAGTAAGAAATGGATTAACCCTTTGGCTACCAACTCAGGGGAGTCAACTCTTTACAGAATATGTTTGTTTACTTTGTGGTATAGTCAGAGGTACTGAGAGCTTTGAAGTAACATCAGAGATGAAAAGCACATGCTTATCACAGCCATCCCACCTTGCACAGGGTACATTTGATTGTTATTCCATCATTGACATTTATGCACTTTGCCATTTGTCTGTTTTCCAGGTTGGGAGGAAGGAATCTCACAGGTATGTGTTCTCATCCAGCTGTGATTTCTTATTTGGAGCCTTGCAATTGCTAATTTATGTCTGTAAAGAAAAATACATGCTGTCATGTGGAGAAGGAAAAAGAAATGATGAACTGATAGAAAGATGTATATCGGGATCCTTCACCGGTTTAGCTTGCTAAATCTGTACATGGTTAAGAAAAGACACACACACACACACACACAAACACACACACACACACACACCTCCAAACACACATGCATGCACACACGTGCACACACACACATGCACACACACATGCACACACACACGCACACAAACACACATGCATACACACACGCATATACACATGCACACACACACACACACACACACATGCACACCCATACATGCACACACACACACACACATGCATGCATGCACACATGTACGCTCACAAGCACGCACCCACACACACATGCACACATACACTCACACCAATACAAGCACACACATGCACATAAACACACACACGTGCAAACACACTCACATACACACTTGCAAACACATACACACATAATGACATATGCAAACACACACACACACATGCACACATGCAAACACACACACTCATGCAAACACACACACATACACACACACACTCATCACGATTTGCTGGGAATATGAGTACATGTATTGTCAGTGTGAATATAGTCTAGTACTCTGTGCTTCCTTGTTACAGATGAGTGTGGGAGAGAGGGCACGCCTCATCTGCACACCAGACTATGCCTATGGAGCTAGGGGACATCCTGGAGTATATCCTTTGTGTGGCACTTGATGATGATGATGATGATGATGATGATGATGATGTTGGTGATGATGATGATGTTGGTGATGATGTTGGCAGTGGTGGTGGTGATGGTGGCAGACCTGCCTATTCTCCCCAAAAATTCGGGAGACTCCGGATTTAGGCCTGTTTCTTCCCACCAGGGCGTTGCCCCTGGACCCCACCAGGGCCTTGGCGGCCCCTGGACCCCGGCCTGTTTGTCAGAATTTCTCTAATTGGCCTTTGGGGGGGGTAGGCAGGTCTGTGGTGATGATGATGATGATTAAGACAGTGATGACGACAGTGGTGATGATGATAAGAACTGCAATGATGTTGATGATAACCATGATGGTGACAATAACAGTGATGACAAGGATGAGGATGAAGAAAATGACAACAATTGGGTTGACAATGACAGCAAAAAAAAAGCTATTGTTGTTGTTATTGACATTGTTGCCATCTCCTTGTGAGTTGGGAGTAAGAATAGACCTACTGCATCTCCCTACACATTTCGTTCGAGGCGAATAACTAGAAAAATTATGACTTGACTTGATTGTATTTTCACTAGTTCTAGTGTGATTTTGTACATAATGGCCGTAAACAGCTTATAAAAACTGATAGGCTGGAAAATGTCCTTCCTTCTTTCCTATCTTCCTTCCATCCTTCATTCATTCATTCTTGCCATCGTCAAAGATAATGGCTGAGCCAGTAATTTAAGTCCCCCATGGCTGGAATGTTCATACTCAAGCTTGCTTTGACTTTTGATGTGTAGTTCTTTTCCAAGCTGATAACATTCAGGCAACAATACAATGCACCTCATTTAGTTCCTGATAGTCTTTTGTCACGTGTTTTTGTCTCCAAGATCTCAGTTCCATCAGTTTTTAAAGCAGCTGCCCTACTTAACATGAAAAATCCAGTTTCATTGTTTTCATAATGAGGAGGTAGAAACCTGTCGTCCATGCACAGTGATGTTTACTTTCTTTTACTGATTGTAGATGGCTAGATTCCAGCCAAAGTTTTCATTGTACTATTTGAATTACAAACAAGGGTGAATCATGTCAAGCAAAAACTGTAAATTTAAAAAAATGGTGGTTACTGCAGTCCACAAAACTTTGTGCAGTAAGTCCATGTCACAACAAGGACTTATTTTTGATAAAGACTGAAAGTTACTTTGGACATTATCAGTTCAGTTCAGTTCAGTTCAGTCTCTTAACCCTGAGATGGGTTGGTGATGACTTACGGACAATCTTCCTCCATCGATCTCTATCCTCTGTGGCTTGCTGTGAGTCAGCAAAGGTCAAGCCTGTCCACTCTTTGATGCTGTCTTCCCACCTCTTTCTCTGCCTGCCTCTCCTTTTCCCACCTGGTACGGTACCTTGCAGGATGATCTTTGCCTACAATTACAATATAGAAGAATCAAAGTTTCATCTTGGTCTTTTTATTTCAAATTCTTTATAGTCTTGGAGGAACTTGAAAGAAATTGCCAGTGCACATGGAAGACTGAATTTTGTTTTATTTAATAATTTGTTTAGATATCTTTTTAACTCGCAGTGAACTGTGTGATAAGAGGGCCAGGGGATGGTGCTTGAGTTATCTCCCTTGAACTGCTGTCCCAGGACTCGACACACTGCTAAGTATATGTAGAGAACATCGCAATATTAACACATTTTGTTGGAGAATATTTACAGGTTGATTAGATGTTTTTACACATACATGCTAGCATGCACGCACACACACACACACACACACAATGTGCACACAGAAAGATGACAGATTGTAGACAATGCTAAGGTTATGCAGTAAACATAGCAGTAAGGATGCAATTTGTCCCAAAATATTCACAGCTTGATTTTATGATTTCACACACACACACACACACACATACACTTGAATACGCACATGCGCGCACACACATACATACATACATTTACACACAGCCTACATTGTATCAGTTTTTATTCCTTCTTAATTTGGGATAAATGTGTGAGCATCTTCCAAGTGTTTCTTCCTTAACAGCTCCTCACTATACCACCCAATGCCACCCTAGAATTTGACGTGGAGCTTCTTCGGATTGAGCAGACAACCAATAACGTTTGATAGAATCCTTGGGCAACTTTCTGAGGATTCTTCCAGAGACTTCTGCGAGAAGGATGTGTGAATTCCAGCAGCTGGTCCCTGCATGCCTGCCTTTCTTCCTGGACAGAAATCTGGACAGTGGAACTGCCATGGAGACATTGTGATTGGATTTTCTGTCCCAGCAGGATAGATTAGAAAGTTCTTCATGGTTCTGTTTCCTGCCCAGTCCAACATTTATTCCTGGGTTGAGGTTTCATCTGCCTATGTGTGGATAGTTGCTTTACTCCAGTGACAGAGGTAATACAGTGTGGTTGTGCTGGGGAACGGGGGAATAAGGCTGATTACTGGTACAAGAGATGGTAGTGGGCTGTTATAGGGGAGGTCTTAATGAAGTGATCTTCTGTGACAGGATTTTCAAAACCAATTGAAAATGGGCTCTGGGGTCTGTGTGGGAAAGCTTGATTAGAGATGTTATTTAATCAGTGTGGGTGGGTGTTGCTCCGTCCCCTCCTCTCTGTCTTTCTCGCTCTCTCACAAGGAACTTACCAGCAGGAATGCACTACCTCTGGTTGATCTTTGATTGTCCATCAGATGATCTACTAACTCGGTTCGCTAGTTTATTATTTTTTGTCACCTTTACAGGCATCTGGCCTAAATAAAAGAGTTCAAGTTTCTCTCTCTCTCTCCCTCTCTCTCTCTCTCTCTCTCTCTCTCTCTCTCTCTCTCTCTCTCTCTCTCTCTCTCCCCATCCTCCCCCCCCCCCCCCCCCCCCCCACACACTCTCTCTCTCCAAATGGGATTAAACAGGACAGATATGGGATGGGTTCTGTAACTTACATCTGAGGATATGATTAATGGAAAAGGAAACCGAGAAGATCAAAATTACTGACATTGATCAGTTCACATGAGGACATACTTCTCTGTTTGAAAACCAGTTTTTATACATCTTACATTCATTTGCTGGCAAATACACATATGTCTGTATATACCTGTACATGTCGGCATTGCATTGCAAAATCTGCTTTTGTATCCAGATTGCATTGGTAGAAGAGTATAGCTGCAGGCTTGTGCTATATGACCTTGCATTTCCTGGATAGTAGGAGATCCTTTTCAATGCATTATCATCTCGATACCCCTATAGGCGTAGCATGCTACACTTTCGACATGC